>NDXB01019323.1:22991-101448 GCA_002631895.1 Agapornis roseicollis
CCCCCCCCCCCCTTTCATGTAAGGAACAAGCTAAGCTCTCTGCCTGGTCTACCTTAGCCACATCCCATTGACCTGGCATGCCATTTTTTCATCCCACACTCTGACACAGTTTGGGATGTTTCAGTGTTTGAACTGCCTGCACTACTAGTACTGGTAATACATTTCTGGTAATTCACAGAATCACAGAATGGTTTGGGTTGGAAAGGACCTTAAGATCATCCAGTTTCAACTCCACTGCCATGGGGCAGAACACCTCACATTAGACCACGTCACCCAAGGCTCTGTTCAACCTGGCCTTGGAACTGCCAGGGACTTACCCCTTTCTTTGAGTGACCTGTTCCAGTGCCTCCCCACCCTCACAGTAAAGAACTTCTTCCTTGTATCTAACCTGAACTTCCCCTGTTTAAGTTTGAACCCATTGCTCCTTATCCTGTTGCTATGGTCCTTGATGAAGAGCCCACCTCTGGCACCCTTGTAGGTCCCCTTCAGATACTGGGAGGCTGTTGTGAGATCTCCATGCAGCCTTTTCTTCTCCAGGCTGAACAGCCCCAAATTCAGTTTCCTTGAATCTGATTTCTTGGGACTACTCTAAAAATTACTTACCAGAAAATTCATGTATGTTGAAGATGTAAAAGTTTTTGGAATTTGCCTTTCTCTAGGAACATTCCTTCTGTTGTAAATGACTAGAATAACTTGGGAAAACTACAACACCTGTTTTTAAACAGTAAGATCCAATCAAATCTGCACCTATAGGACTGGGTACTTAGTCTGTTTGCAGTAATATTTCTAGTGTCATGTCTGACCTCTTAATAACCAGGATCCTCAGGAATGGGTCTCCTGCCTCTCCTTTATGGAAATCTGTACATTCACTCTTTTTATGCTATGAAGCTTTTATCAACACATTTCCCTTTGTCATGCTTCAAGCAAGCAAAGGAGAGAGCAGCCCTCTCCTCAGAGATGTGCTGACAGAGAACACGATAGGCCAGCACACAAAATGTAAGACCACCACAAGGTGGTTTTCATAGATATGTACACCATTCTTGAAACTGATTACTTTCCAGCAAAGAATTCCACTTCAACAAAAGTGCTGGAAGTGATGAGAAGCTATTTTAATTAAAATCACAAGATCATTTCCTAGCTTAATCACAAGAACACACAGTAAAGAAAATTCAATTCAGTGCTCTGTGAGGGATATCGATATTTGAGTGCTGCTGGAAGTAGCACAATCAAATAGTGGGGCTTTTTTTAATCAGCGATTGAAAGAAGATCTATTAAAAGGAGGTTCATTTGAAGGAACATTAAAATCATAAACCCAAGATAAAGGGCTCTCTATTTAGAACCATCTATATGTCAATGCAACATTGGGCTGAAGCTGTGGGGAAAAAAAAGAACAGATCTTCTGTTAAGAGATTAAGGAACACAGTTTTAACAGCAGATTCTACTCCAAAATACACCAGAACTTCAGTAGCACATTCCAATAAAACATTCTCACTGATCCCACAAAGAATTGGTTTTACCATGAAATGCCATTGTCTGCAGCAGTCGATCAGCCACTTCCTGAGGAAACATTCCTGGCTCCTGCAAGCACAGTGTTCCATCTTGCCTTTCTGTGCAGAACTTCTCTAGGTTGGCAGTCAGGAAATTCAAACAGATATCAAGTAAAGAATAAGGAGAAGCTTCCTCCTGTCATATGCAAAACACAATGAAACAAAGGAGATTTAGTCAAATCATTCTCTCCATCTATGGATGTTCCATTATTCTATAATGTTGGTTTTAGGCAAATCATTATTATTTGATAGTCTGATTTCCATTGGAACAGGCAAATATTAGAAAAGGAAACATCCCCCTTAGAGCCTTGGGTCACACAATAAACAACTGGCCAAACTGATGGGCAGCCTCTTCCTGCAGTAACCCCCAACAACCACAGCCAGTCTGGTCTGTCATGCTGCGCCCTGCTTGTGCCCACAGAGGAAGAAAAGTAATTGCTGATAAGATCATTGGAGTTCATGAAGTCTGCTGGGAATTAAGCAAGCAAGATAGACCAAAAGAAGATTTTAAACCAAATTTTCCTTCTTGATTTAAACTATTTCTTTAAATCTTTCATTTAAGTCAACTCACATTAGAGGTTTACTGCCAACATACGTTAGAAATGCAGATAAATTTCATATATTATTAGGAGCAACTTTTGAGATTGAAAGGGGCACTTAAAAGTTTATATTGAAAAAGGAAACTCAAAAAGTGGTTTTTTTAATTCCAAACCCTGTGCAGCAAAGTAGCAAGTATTACAGTACTCCTTCTTAGCTACTTACAGATACCAACTTCCACCTTTTTATGCCAAGTACTTAAAAATTCTCTACAGTACCACCCAGGGTATAAAGGACAAGGCAGAATATAAACTTGAACTCTTCTTACAGAGTTTGAGATCGTACAGTGATAAATGAAAACCTCAAAGGTTTTTTTATTCCACGTCTAATAATAGTCTACTGTTTTCAGCCACACAGATTAATCAACATAAAGAATGAGTCGCCGCACTGTGAATCATCCCCAGCACTACACAAAAGAAGGGCGAGTGACTGGTACATACTCCCCCAGACAATATTGAAAATAACAGCATCAACTCTTGCCAGATCTCATCTGTAGGAAAAACTGCAGCTTCCCTTTTATACTGACAGCTCTGGATAATTTTACCTTTCTTTCCTAGCTCATTTAATTT
Source organism: Agapornis roseicollis (assembly GCA_002631895.1). Taxonomy (NCBI): domain Eukaryota; kingdom Metazoa; phylum Chordata; class Aves; order Psittaciformes; family Psittacidae; genus Agapornis; species Agapornis roseicollis. The sequence goes on from NDXB01019323.1 coordinate 25,705, forward strand.
CTCTTTTGTTGCTTTTCTTGTCTCCTATGCCCATCACAGAAGTAGAGCTATATACGAAAAGTTATATAGAAGAAATATAAAGAAAATGACAGAAATAAGTCTTCCAAAAAAAGGTGCACATATTTGGAGACTGGGAGGGACTACTTCAAGGCAAAGACGGAATGGAACTTATCTTTAATGAATCATATACTGACAGCAATAAGAGACTGCAGTTTAATAGCACCTGAGGACTTAAGTACAGGTTTGGGAACTAGGAATTCCAAATTATTCAAATACAAGCTCTTTCTGCAGCTTTTGACATGCAACTTCCAACTCCTTTGACTCCATTTTCCTAAGTGCTCAGGTTTTGGGTTTCTTGTTGTTTTAAAAAGCTTATTATATTCTATTGTTGAAGAAACAGAATTCACTTTGTGATGCAACTTGCTTGTATTACCACAAAACAGCAATTTGGCTGCCTCCAGTTTTAGGCTGATATGAAAAGGAAGGGCAGACTTAGGAACTCTGAACATCTTTTGTTTCTTTGTAATGTGCAACACCTGAAGTACTCCTAAACAGAAAAAACCTAACCAATTACTTTAATCTAGCACATCTTTTCTTCAAGAGGAAGTTATCCTTTTTAACCTGAAATGAATGCACACGCTCAGGATTTGTGTGACAGCTGCAGATTCAAACAGAAATCGGAATCCTTACTGAAAGGCATACAAAACCTCTTCCCCCTGAGACAGACATCCTCATCTCCCATTAGATCTTGTGCTTCTGATTTGATGCTTAAACATGACAAAACCAGAATCCTGCCGCTCTTCATTCTTTCTGGCCCTGTTTCGCAATTTCTGCTGGAAAAATTAGGACACTTTTAGGTATCAGTGAGCGAACTCCAGTGGGAATTTTTAGCCTTGCAGATAGACCACTAGCATATGACTCAGAACACTATTTTTTCAACCAGTATTCTGAATTACAGCCAATCTGTAATTCAGAGAGATCGTTTTAATTCTCATATGAATTAATTGCCTTAGAAGTCCCTGTAGGACATCTCTGTACAGTAAAGGAACAAAATCCACAAGCAGGGATCAGTTACACTTGCAAGCACCACAGAGTGATTTTTAACTCCACCTATACCAGTTACAAGGAGACATTTGTGATGTTTCTTCGATTTTGCCAACAGGCTGAAGAAATACACCTCAGGAAGGCTCCTGAGGTGACCTGGGTAGATAGGCAAAACGGTTTTATCTTCATCTAATAAAACCCCTTGACAAACATCATAAAACCATTTTCTAGACTGTCTGCTACTGAAATAGAACAGCCTGCATGCGGTCTGTAAACCTTTTATGTGAGCTCGTGGCATTCCTCTCCTGAACTTCCCTGTACTTAAAGAGGATATTGTCCAGTTAAAATCCTCATAGTAAACCTGGTCAGTTGTATTTAAGACCTTAGGTTAGGATTTAAGCGGCTCCTTTCTCCAGTTATGCTTTGAATGACAATTTGAAAAGAAAGCTGGTGCTTGTTTTCAGCTCAGTTCACTTTCTGGTTCTAATACCCCCAAAAGACACCGTAAATGTGTCAGCCATAGCTCAGGATTACTGGTTTTAATTTAATGAAGCTCATCCAGCAATATTTGAGTAGAAATTACGATGTGTATTTGATTTCTTCATAGCCATCTTAATTATGTGGTACTTTTGTGATACCTCATAATTTCTTTCATTCTATCAAATTAGTTCAGTGGCCAGAAAATAAGTATTAAAATAAATTCTCCAAACCACAGAATTCTGCATTACATGATTCAAGTCTGGGCATCCTCATTAGCTAAAATGCATATAAAAAACAACTGGCTTATGGAATAGTACAAAAAAAGTAGAGTAACTGCATTTAGATGGGCTTTTTAAGGCTTACTAATTCTTTTAAACAGGTAACTTTGTAATGTGCTTAATATAACCAAGGCAAACAAACAAACAACCAAGTGTCCAGGGAGGTGAAGGGGGAGTAAACTGCATGGCTGCTGACATCTGACAGTAATTCAATACACTACTGGACTGAAATGCAATATCTACTTCAACATGATGTTACCCAGGTCAGCTTACAGCACACACACTAGTGCAGTTGGAAAGGTTCTCAACAAGAACACCATCCTCCACATCTTCTTTTAAAACCTCCTTGAATCAACTACCAATATGGCTAGACTATATTTAACCTATGTTTCAAAATGCAGTTAAAAAGAAAAAAGAGCTTAAGGGGATGCATTAAAGTACTTGGAATAAGTTAGAGGATCTTAAACCAGACATTATGCCTAGATTAACTGGCTGAGGATGGGTATCAAAACAAAATCCTGTTCCTCTGGGGAAGGATCACCACGGAACTCCCTGACTATGCGACAGTAACTAAAGAAGAGACAGTTTTAACTCATGTTTTCCATCAGGAATTCCAATCTAACTTCACACACAAATCAAATTCTGCTGCTGTGTGAGCCTGTCTCACGATACATATTGTGATCCTACCAACTCCAGACCGAAACATTCAGTTCCTTCTGGCTTTGTGTCTTAAGACTCATTAAAAGAAAAACCTTTTCCATGGGTAGTTTCTTGGGATGAGGGTTTCCCACCTCAGTGAACCAATACAGAGCATTGGAAAACAAATACTAATGTCAGCTCTAATAGAGCCACTTTCACAATGTACTCAATATTCATACCTAATCGCAGACTGGACAAAACCCAAGTGTGTAAGGTCAGTGCATACCAGGCCCATCTGCTTTTTTCCCCTCAATCTTAAGTCCCAAAGAAGGAGGGCAGGAGAAGGGACTTTTCAGACTGTGGCAGTTATTTCTCTCAGAGTTAGCAGGAAAATAAGAGATACTTCAGAGCCTTAGTTTTCTGTGCTGGACAGACCATGTTTCTAACATGTTTTCCACCTCTCCACAGCCCCAAAACTTCACTTACTTTTTTAAAATGTACATTCTTAAAACCAAGAAACTCAGCAATCATCAAAATTCTTCTGGGCACTAATAAAGGCAGTGAAAAATAAACAGTTGTGATTTACATTATGAAGAAAACTTTACGATTATCTTACTTAAACAGAATGAAACAGATACAGGCAATTTATTAACCAGACTCAAGGCAGGTTATGCTCAGAACTCACATTTAACATTAACTATTCTGGCACAAGTGGGAACTGCTGGTTCCTAGCAATACAGAGTTGGCAGAGATCACAAAAGGTCTGAAGTTAAGTAGTGTCACATTAAAACTACATAGTAAGGCCATGTATTTCAAGATCAGTATCAAGAACTTCAGATATGAGTTCATCAATTGGAAATGACTGAAGAACCTGAATGGTTTGCTTAACCACAAGAAAGCAATGCAAGGCTGCCAAAAAGGTCATCAGGAGATCAAGCCAAAACAAGGACGTACGATGACATTTTTAAGACACTCTGAGACCTCATGGAGCTATTTATGTTAAGAGATACCTGCAGCACTTCAGTTTGAACAAAACAACTACTAGAATGCTGGCGGAGGGGGGGGGATTATTTGCAGTAGGAAACAAAACCAGCTTTCTCAGGCTAGTAGGTTAAAAAGGTGAGAGATATGAATGCCACCTATAAATACAGCACAGTGAATTAAAACTATAGAAGAAAAGCTACAAAGGTCAAGCACAGCAACAAAGATGCACAGAAACGCCATGAAGCAGAATTTTGGCCATAAATTTCCATGTCAGTACATAGCTCCAAAGCAAACAATGAAGCTCTACCCTCAACCACTGAATAGAACAGCAGGTACAAAAGGTAGCTATTTTAAAACAAAAAGTTTATTTGGGGACTAAATGAAATTAGGCTTTTAATAACAAAAGGTGCACCTATATAACCCAGGAAGATCCTGCTACTCCTTTAAAAGCAAAATATGCACACTCATCTCGAACAGAGGAGCGACCAGACCAGCAACTGTATGTTCTGTTCCAAGGCCGGCCTTCCATAGAGAAGGGTCGTTTCTCCACCGCCAGTTTCGGCCAGCTCCATGCTGTAAGAGCACGCTACTACACATCAAAGCGCTCAGCAAGGCCCACGTACCGTGCATACCATACACCCCGTGCTCTCGGAGGCACGGTTCTTTACCAACAGCCCCTGGACAAAGCAAGCCGCAGTGGGAAAGCGCTGTTGGAGGGCTGAAGGGCACGGAGGCTGCCGGGAGACATGTGCTGGAGGGGGCAGAGATGGCTGTCCTGTCCTGCCCTGCCCTCCATGCCGGCCGGATGAGGGGCTCTTCCCGCTGGGACCCCGGCCGCAGCCGCCGGTCTTCGCTCCCACAAGGTGCCGTGAGAGGAGCCGGCCAGCGGCAGCGAGGCCGGGTCGACCATAACGCTTGCGGCGCTGAGGCGATGCAGGGGCCCCACGGGCAGGGCTGAACCGCTGCCCCTTCGCATTGCTCCAACCTCCGCTCTGCCGGGGCTAGGTCGCCCCGTTTATATAACCGGTTACACAAGAGCGGGGGCTGCGGGCCCCGCGTGTGCGGGCTGCGAGGATCCGCCGCGGCCCCGCCGGGTCCTTCCCGGTTCTGCCCCTCAGCGCGGGCAGGGGCGCAAGGGGAAGACGGGGGGCGGGGGGGAGAGGCGCGCACCCAGGGCCCGCCTCACGCCCGCTGCGGCCAACGGCCTCACCTGCCCCGCGCCCGCCTGACAGAGCGGGGCCCGCGGCGCCGCCATAACAGCCCCTTCACCTCAGCGCCCCGCCGCCGGGCGCTGTCACCCTGAGGCGGGGGGCAGCCTCTCCCTCTGCCTGCCTCCCTCCCTGCCTGCCTGCCTGCCTTCACCGGCATGACAGCGAATCCCACCCGTGCCCTCAGGGCTGCCTGGCCCGCGGCGCTCACTCACCATCGCGGCGCTGCGAGCGGGAGGCGAGCGCCCAGCGAGCCGGGTCCAGGAGCACGGCTCCTTTTTTTGTGCCTTTTCCCCGTTTTTCACCTCCCCCGACCTGGAAGTGAACGTGTCTGAGCCGGCCGGGAGGCAGCGCCGAGCCCGCCTCCCTTAAAGGAGCCGCGCCGGGAGCATGCTGCCTGTTGGGCGGCTGAGTGGGAAGCTTCAAATGCGGGTTTAAGGATGGTAAAGCGCAAAGTGTGAGGAGAAGGGGCTGTAACTCAGCAAAACGCATTGGCCTCGCGTGTTACGGGGTGTGCGAGACCTTCCCTGATGCCAGGCTGTTTTCAGCCTTGGGCAACCTGCACCAGGGAAGGTTTAGACTGGATGTCAGGAACAATTTCTTCCCCACAGGGTGCTTAGACATTGGAACAGGCTGCCGAGGGCAGGGCTGCAGTCACCATCACTGCAAGTGTTCACACACTGTGCAGACAAGGCCTCAGTGCCATGTGGTCGCCTTGGCAGTGCTGGGGTAAGGGTTGGACGTGATTATAAAGGTCTTTTCCAGCCTACTTGAGTCTATCCTATGATTCTAAGCAAGAGCAAAGGACCAGTGGGTCTGTCCAAGCAGAGGTTATTGGGGACTGACGTGGCGCCTTATCTCTGGGCAGCCTCTCACAACCCAGGGTTCATCATCAGCTTGTTGCTCACAGATTGACCTCTCTAATTTAAATGTTTCCTGCACAACCTAGTGCATTCTGGAAAGAGGAATCCTAACCTGCTCCAGGACAGTAGGTTTGGCCTCCTGCTTCAAAGTTGCACAGAGCAGCTTTGCCATAAGCTTTAATACAAGGTAATTCCAGGTTCCAGATGCAATAGTAGGGGTGAAAAAATGTCTCCCAACAAATACATACTATAATGTGTTGCTAGAAAAGAGAATACAGTTACATTTTTGTTTCAGGATACAAAGTAGACTGATACAGTTACCCTGTCCACATAAAATGTGTTCACTGTTAAACCTTTTAAAGAATTGCTGATTCTACAGGCAGCCGCTTTGAACAGTAGCTGTTTGCGAGCCAGCAAAACACATAAACATTAAGGAACAACTGCTGATACCATTTATGTGTCCCTCATTGCAAGATGGCAAAATATTCTACAAATACTATCAATTTTGCCTGTTTGGGACCACACAACAAAGTTCAGTTACAGTCCTAATTCTTCAGATTAGAATATTGGCATAGAGACAATAAGTTACATGTGCAGGATCTGACAAGTGTCTGGTTCTGGATTTAACTACTTAAAACCCTACTTTGCTTAGAAGAAATAATGTGTATAATTATGGACACAGAGAGTGGCTCAGATTTGGAAGGGGCTTGTGTTGTTAGTCCATTATGTGCTCCTTCCACATCCTGGTGGGTTTCGGAGCTCTCAGGCTGTTCCTTCCATACCCGTTAACAAATTCACTCACCCACTCCAACCTCGCTCCTTGTACAGAGAGGCTGTGCCACTGACCTGGCACTGACTCAACCTTGGCATCAGAAGCTACACAGACAAAACCCCAGTGAGAACAGACCCCGCAGGGATTTAAACCAACACAGTCAAAGAAATTTCCACCAAGCTTCTGCAAACGGAAATCTTTCAAAGCTGGATTATCAGGGAAATAGCACTGCTGGTTCCAAAGCAGCTCATCTTCCACAGGCCTTCTCCAGAGCAGAGGACTGCGCACAAAGCTTTCTAGATGGCAGTCAGCATGGACCAAACTACATCTCTCTTCTTGGTTTCTTGTGGACACATCAGTGTTTGCAGTCAATGCCTTTCGAAAGCCAGATTTTAGCTTCACATGGACAATGTGTGTCAACTCCAACCCAGATACTGCAGGGTCTGACAAGTTTTAAGGCAACACTTGAACAGAAGTTGCAACTGGAATTCCGGCAGCACACCAGTCTGACCGGCAATCGGGTTTCTTCCTATGGGAGCCTATGAACAGGGTTTATGTACCCAAAGGGCTCGCCAGGCTGGCATTATGTTACTGAACTAATCTGGGACAAAGCGTTCTCAAATGGTCTTCAAAATTCATTTTAACTTAGATGCCCTTTGAAATTCATCTTAACCCTTAGCAGTTGGTTACATACATTTATAATGTCTCAGAAAATAGACATTTATAACAGCCCGTTTATGCTCAAAACTGCTGGAATTGAACAGCGTGCTGCATTTTGCGTAGGTAACCTTGTATCACAGCTGGCTTAAATTCACCTGTAACTAGAGAACTAGTGTTTGTCATGGGGTGATAATTGCTTACCCATCTATGGGTGGTTTTGACAACCCTGTCAGTGCCTGTTTTGGGGACACTCAGATGAACATGAGGTTCCATCCAAAGCACCTGCAAGATGTTTTGCTGTATCACGGGAAAGAACAGTCAGGGGTAAATCACAAGCAGCAACTCCCCCATTCTAAAACTGAGCTGAAAATTGATTACTTAATCCATAACAGAAGCGCAAGCAGAAAGTTGAGGAATTGGTAGGGCAGCCCTGGCTTCTAGGCCACGTGTAGGGTATGGATATATATGTAGTAACGTCTCCACTTACAGACCTGATTGTCCTGTGTAAGGCCTCAGGAGTACACGTCCAGCGGGACAAAACCCGGAAAGTCAAACGCTGGAAGTGTGTTACTGCTTAGAACTGCTCAGTGGTGCTGAGAGGGAGGGAAGAGGCAGCGCAGACCAACAGGGGGTCTGCCACCGCCGGGCCCTCCCGGAGCCGCGCCGGGGCAGCGCGGGTCGGTGCCCCAAGAGTCAGCACCCGCCGGTGCGGGACGGAGACCATCGATCGCTCGGCACTCGCGGAAGGCGCCGCATCGACGGCTCGGCGGCCCCAGGCGGCCCTGCGCGGCGGTGGCAGGGGCTGCGGCATGGCCGTGTTCGTCAACTTCGAGGATGAGGAGGAGGTGCGGGGGTACCTGGAGAACATACACATCGAGTACAGCTACCAGTGCTTCAAGGAGAAGGACCCGGACGGTAAGCGGTACCGCCCCGAGCCCCGGCCCGCAGCCCCGGCCGCAGCCTCAACCCCGTCTCCGGTGCCTTGCAGGCTGCCAGCGGCTGGCCGACTATCTGGACGCCGTGAAGAAGGACTTCGTGGCGGCGGGGCGGGTGCTGCGCGACAACTGCGAGGCGCACGGGCACAGCGAGAGCTGCTACAAGCTGGGAGCCTACCAGGCCATCGGCAAAGGTGGGCTCGGGTTTGCCTCCGCTTCACCCGCCGCGGGCCGCCTCTCCCGCCTTCAGCCGCCCCCGGTGGCGGCGCGGTGCTGCGGGGCCGCGGGGTCCTCACCCGCGGCACGGAGGACGCAGTCCGTAGTGGTCCTGAGTGCGGGCCCCGGTGCGTGGTTGGTGCCTGTGGGGAAACAGCTTTCCCTTTTGCAAAGGTGCTGAGCACCTGCGTTCCTCCTGAGCTTGAAGGAGGAACTACCGACCCGTCCTGCTGCTTGTATGGCCACGTAAATAACAGGGGGGAAAGGTGGAAAATCTTAAGTTGCTTCCTTCTGAAGGATCAGCTTTAGGTTAACCACGTGTATTATTATGTGTGCATAAGTGGTAAGTATATCTGAATTTTGCTCTGTGTCCTGTTCTTAAAATCTGAATTTCTTCTTTCTTCTGCCTGTTCTTCTTTTAAAGGAAGTAAAGAAGAAATAAACTTGTAGACTGGTAACACTGATTTAAAGTCCACATACCATAAGTAGGCCCAAAATGTATGTGCTGGTGCAGTAATGGGAAGCAGTTCAACTAGTGAAGCTTCTTCCAAATGACAATACTAACAAGGCATGTGTTATTTTTATTACAGTTCAAAAGTAATAACAGTCTCAGTGTTGGTATACTGGCAAAAGACTACTTTGCCTAGTGTAAGCTATGCAGAAAACCATAGATGCAGTAACAGAAAGAGTGCTTTGGGAGGGTTTTTTTTGTTTGCATAAGCTGTTGTGATACTGGGGAGTGGAGGAGGGTTTCCTAACTGAAAGACATGAGCAAAACCTTTGTGACTGACAAGAGTGTCTCTGAAGTCCTAAATTTTGACTGTAGCATCTCAAGCAAGCGATGCCGTACTTCCCAAAGAGCACCCCTCTGGTTTAGGTGTCCTTACTGTAATCTTTTGGTTTCTTGGCCTATAGGTGGATTCGAACCAGATTTGAAAGCTGCCTACAAGTCTTTTATGAAGTCATGCGAGAAAGGTGGGAAGAAGTCAGTAAATGCATGTCACAGCGTTGGGCTGTTGGCCCATGATGGGAGAGTAAATGGTGATAAACCTGACCCTGTTGTTGCTAGAGACTATTACACAAAAGCCTGCGATGGCAACTTTGCTCCTAGCTGCTTCAACCTCAGTGTAATATACCTCCAAGGAGCACCTGGGGTCCCCAAGGACATGAACCATGCTTTGAAGTACTCACTGAAAGGGTGTGAGCTGGGTCACGCGTGGGCTTGTGCCAATGCCAGTCAAATGTACAAACTGGGAGATGGCACTGAGAAGAATGATGCTAAGGCAGAGGATTTGAAAAACAGGGCAAAGAAGTTGCATAAAGAACAGAAAGAAGCCTCAACTTCTATAACATTTGGGGTGTAAAACAGGCACAGTTACTAAGACTGCAGTTTTAAATGGCAAGTGAACTTGTAAATTGTGAACACAGTTTTCACTTAAATAAATATCCTGTATTTGGATATGCAAATAAAGTTGTATTTTTGTGGATGCAACATATGACTGTTGGGCCTTCCTAAGTTTCTGAATATACAAGTTCTTACTTGTATTGCTTAGATCCTTCCTCTTCTTTAAGGAACAAAAGAACTTCTGGCCTTTCGGAAGTTTGTCCCCATGATTTCAGATACAAAAGGCACTCTCTCATGTCTAGTGCTTTGGTATGGAGGGTTGTGTTTGGACCATTTTTAACACACACACACACACGCAACAGTTGCAAAGTAATCCCAGCTCGGACAGTCAGAACTGTGTGATCTCTTACAAGCAGTGGTGGAACTCTGATAGCTGTGGAGAGCTGCTCTAGGGCTGCTTTGTCCCAGCATGGTTTGAGAACCTTGAGTGGGTTTATTTACTGCAAGTGAAATTTTCTATCTTCAGGCCTTATTTAGACTTGCTGATTTACTTACTTTGTTGTCCTACCAGCAAAATTACACTTGTAACTAGGAGAGAAAGAGAAGACTTATTAGAGGCAGCAATAATAATTTGGTATCTTGCTGCTGATTAGATTATGTTTAATGTCATCATTTCATCTGAGAAGTTTTGATTTCTCAATTTGGTCTGTAAGGTTCACAGGCTGTTAGTATAATTATTCCATTAGTGCAAATGTTTATTTGATTGTAAATCCATGTTACAGAATTATTGGATATAATTTGATTTCTAAATAATTAAGCATTCCACTGTTAGGGTGGTGAGGCACTGGAATGGGTTGCCCAGGGAGGTTGTGAGTGCTCCATCCCTGGCAGTGTTCAAGGCCAGGTTGGATGAAGCATTGGTTGGCATGGTTTAGTGTGAGGTGTCCCTGCTTATGGCAGGGGGGTTGGAACTGGATGATCTGAAGGTCCTTTCCAACCTGAACTATTCTATGATTCTATGATTCTATAAAGCCATGCCAAATTTTTATGTCCAAGTGAAAAATGCCATTGCACACCAACTGTGGTGTAGGTGAACTCCCAAACATCCTGATGTGGGAGGTGGCACTCCTGTGCAAATAGTGGATTTATTTCTCCTCCAAGGAGCACACAGTAGTGAATATAGCAGCATGTTTTCTGCTACCTCCTGCTTGAAAAATGCAGAACATGGCAGATTTACACAAAGAGCAGCTGGCTTTTTCTTCCTCCTCTTCAGCTATGGCATAAATGTTGAAGACCCAGAACTTACTAATATGTGCAGGAATAATTCTGTTGAGTGCAGTGAGATGGTTCCTGTGTGAGAGCAGATGGCTTGATATTTACAAGCACTCACAGATTCCTAAACACTAGATGTGTTCTGTTGACATTCCCAAACCAAATAGTTGTTGCTTAAGTTCTTAGTTCTTTCAAAGCTGTTCTTAAACATCTTTGTCACTGAAGCTTCACTATACTGAGAAAGCTTTAGTGGCTTAATTGGTTCATAGAATCACAGAATAGTTCGGGTTGGAAAGGACCTTAAGATCATCCAGTTCCAACCCCCCTGCCATAAGCAGGGACACCTCACACTAAACCATGCCACCCAAGGCTTTGCCTAACCTGGCCTTGAACACTGCCAGGGATGGAGCACTCACAACTTCCTTGGGCAACCCGTTCATTCAACTCTACTGTCACTCTTCAAGGCAGCATCAACAAAGCTCACTACCAGTGTCTTGGAGGGAAATACTTGTTTGAAAAGAACTGAGATTTACATTTACAGTGGATTTTGGATAAGTAAGGGTAATAAACCATCAAAAGATGCAAACGGAGAGGAAGACTGGAGGATTAATCCAGTGTACAAGCAAACCTTGACGCTGTATGATTTGTTCAGTTTGTATGTGAGAGCTTCAAGAGAGACAAGTGAAAGAAGGTTCTTGCATATATTCTACTTCAGATGTATTGAACAGGCTCAGCAGCCAGTTTCAAGATGGTAGAATGGTTTGGGTTGGAAGGAACCTTGAAGATCATCCAGGCCCAACCCAGCCTGAGCTGCTTTCACATGATGTTTAAGGCTCACCACTTCACTTTAAACCCAAGCTTATTTTACTCTCTCTGAACACTTGTACTGTCAGCTTTTTTAACTGTGAGAAGTGCACCCAGGCAGCAGGTTGTTCTGGACAGTGCCTCTTGCTGTCTGCAACAATGCCAGGTCTAGGGGGAACATGCTGCTTTAGGCCCTGAAAGTGTGAAGCTTAGATCTAGAAACATGTAAGTCATGTTCAGATGATCCCAAACCCAAAACAGTAATGAGCCTGCATGGCAATATGTACATGGAAGCATCTTTGCTTCTAGATCTTGCAAATGAATTAGGTAGGAGATACAAAGGCAGGAGAGAAAGGAACTTCATTTGCTGTGCTGAGCAGATAAGCTACAGAGGCAGAGTTTAAGACAGCTGCTCTGGCTTGTGGAGAAGATAAGAGAGCTAGGAATTGGCCTAGATCTACTGAGTTACAGATGAGTACCTAAGGCCACATTCCCTTTCAGACAAGGCAGGCACACAGGTTTTAAATACCTGTACCCTGAATGTTGTTTTTAGCATCTTGCCAAGTGTGTGTGACTGCCCTGTGTACCTGACTGTTTTAGGAACACACAATGATCACCCCTTATTCAGTTACACACAAATTGATTTACCTGGCTGCCAGCTTCTGAAACATTATGTTCTATTGCTTATAATACAGATTTAGGGAACGAGGTGCTAACTGATGCGACTTTGGGCTCAAATCCATAGCTTATGTACGTACAAGCTAATCATGTATTTTAAAACCGCTAAGTAAGGCAGTACGTGGGTATGTATTTAGGCACTGCAACATATGTGTATGTATTTATGCACTGACAAGATCCTTTATCATTCTGGTGTGTAAAAATATATGCAAAGTACCACTGATTTAGAACATGAATGCTCTGGCTGTGGTCTGGGCAAAGGTACAAACTTACTACTGAAGTAACTTAAGTGGGACAAAACCCCCCACACTCATTTGGCTCTTGCCACCACTGCATTGTCAGAATCTCACTGCATGCAGTCTCAGGCAGAGCATGTATGAGTTAAAGCAGTTCTTCCAACTTAGCCACACTTTTAACAGCCTCCTTGGAAAGAGCATGCTTGCTGCTGGAATAAAAACCCCCAGTGGCACAGTGTAACGAGAGGTGGCAGTATAGGAAAAACATTCTTGCTTACAGTGGGAGTCAGGCCATTGGCCCGTGTTTTCAGGAGCCTGGAAAAAACCCAGCCGTGGTGACAAAAGCGAGATTATTTCTGTTCCCACAGTTAATATTTTGTGGCAGTTTGAGGAGATGGAGCTCTTCTAGAAAAATTCACTTTGCCTAAGCCTATTCTGGGCGTTTGTTTCACTGGGGAAGGTAAGAAAATGCTGCCTCTGCAGAGTGTGGCAATCTAACAGCAAAGCAGTTTGGAAGCCATGTGTTCAGAAGCCAGCAGTTACAGTGTCAAGAATTGGGTGACATTTGAAGCCCTGATCTTCTTTCCAATCTTGTGATGCTCCCTGCCTCTAAGCGGCCTGTTCAGTTCCTCAGCCCAAACCTGCCTCCCCAGAGCAGGCTTCATCCCACTGGGAATAACACTTGTCAGTGATCCCCATGGGAACCTCCAGTCTACACAATGGGCACCTGGGAACATCCTTCATACAAGTGGCACACATTGCAGGTAAGTAAAGCCACATACAAAGTGCATGTTGTGGGGAGGCTTCTTCATAGCACTTGAGAAGTCAGAGACTTGCAGAGTTTTACTATTATAAAATGAACTATTTAAATAGAATCATAGAATAGTTCGGATTGGAAAAGACCTTAAGATTATCCAGTTCCAACCCCCCTGCCATAAGCAGGGACACCCCACACTAAACCATGCCACCCAAGGCTTCATCCAACCTGGCCTTGAACACGGCCAGGGATGAAAGCCGCCATGTGTTGGTACAGAAAAGTTTATGAAGCATCACCCAGTTTTGTGCCACCTGTTGAAAAGCAAACCCAGATTAAGGAAGGTTCTTTAGTTACACTAAACAGCCATCAAAACCAGTTTAAAGTGTTTTCAGGTTGACTCTGACAGTTTGCTGCCTGTTGCAGACACACCTGTATCTCTTACACTGGTATCAGTGATGCTGTAACCAGTGCATTAGATGGGTGAGGCTCTTTTCCCTCCAAAGTGACAAAGCATAAAAAAAAAAGATCAGCCAAGATCATTTGAGGGTATTATAAATGATATGTGGTTAATGCAGTCTTTAGCTGAGACTATGGACTCTACTACCAGCAGTCACTTCTCAGCCTAGAGATTACGTTCAGGGGATGTAATCAAAATCCATTAAGAGGTGAACATTTTACTGCAGATCTTGGCTTAAAACCACCTTATTCTGATATCATGAAGGTATTACCAAAAGGCTGGTATCTTCCTGATCTTTCTTTTAAAAAGGCTAAATATCCTCTTGGGAAGAAAATTGTTCCTCCAAAGCCTCTGAGGTCAGAAGGAAGGAGTGATTGATACATGATCATAATAACCTACTTGAAAAAATGGAAGACCTGTTGATCTCCTCAAGATCAGTGAACTGTCTAAGAAATGAAAGAGTTTATCTCAGCTTCACAGCCCCTAAACCGTTGTGTGCTTTCTCTTTCATTTGTGTTGATCTAAGGATACAGCTAACCTCCTTTAATAAAGCAGCAGTATGCTTCAGAAGGCATGGTGACCAACTCTAATTAATTAAATAGACTTAGGAATACATGGCTTTAAATGATGAAAGCATTCACTGCAGGATGCTTCCTGCAGCTGTGAAAAGATGGCCAGTGGAGTGCTGGTTTTGTACTGAGATGTAAAGAACACTGGCACCACATCATGTTGTGTTGCTAAGTATCATTTGATTAATTCTGGACAAAAGATGCTGTTGGGTTGCATGCTGCATGACGTTGTAGAAACAGAAAATCAGGCTTGTTCTGGCGGTTTTGTTTCTGTGTTATAGTGTAATAAAAGCAGTTTGCAGCTTGCTTACCTTTTATTCAGCTGTCAGTAACAACTCCTCTCTGCAATGTATGTGTGAAGGTAGTTCTGTAGCTGTACATGCACCCACATGGACCATCTGGGAGACTTCATGTATATGTGATCACCACACCAAGATAACAAAGTAGTGTTCCTTGTTACAGTGCAAACATTTTGTTCAGTGAGGAAATATACCCACTCTGTTGGCAGTTTTTCCACTTCATCATGTCAGAGGAGAACTCTCACAGGTAGCTCTTCTCCTCCTTTGGTAGATGGAGAAGCAAGAATTCCTCCTTTCGTTGTGCTTCCCAGCATCTCATCCACTAGACTTCAGAATGATACAGCTCTGCTCAGGGTTGGACAAGAAGCAAGAAGGCAGAGGGAGGAAAAGGATTCATGGCACAGCAAAAAACAGATTAGAGAATAAACAGAATATACGAAGACAGGCTGAGAAAGTTGGGGCTGTTCAGCCTGGGGAAGAGAAGGCTGCATGGAGACCTCATAGCAGCCTTCCAGTATCTGAAGGGGGCCTATAGGGATGCTGGGGAAGGGCTCTTCATTAGGGACTCTAGTGACAGGACAAGGGGTAACGGGTTCAAACTTAAACAGGAGAGGTTTAGATTGGATCTAAGGAAGAAATTCTTTCCTGTGAGGGTGGTGAGGCACTGGAATGGGTTGGCCAGGGAGGTTGTGAGTGCTCCATCCCTGACAGTGTTCAAGGCCAGGCTGGACAGAGCCTTGTGTGACATGGTTTAGTGTGAGGTGTCCATGCTTATGGCAGGGGGGTTGGAACTGGATGATCTTAAGGCCCTTTCCAACCTAACTATTCTATGATTCTATGGTTCTATATCCAGCAGTATTATTTCCATAATCTGTGCTGGGGTAACATCCAGTGTTTCCATTCAGGTCCTGGTATTAGGCCATTTGTGTGTCCCCGTGATTGACAACTGCAGTCCAGAGACCCACAACCCAAGTTTCAGGACTGTACAAAGTCCCTAGTATGTATTTCAGTACCAAACACAGTATCCTGCTCTGGTTTTCCAGACACTCTCTCAACAACCTGGTCCAGAATCCTCACAAAACAGATTTGCCCAGGACTCTTCAGACATTAATGATCAATTCTGTGCCAAATTTTCAATGTCTAATTTCATCTGGCGTATCTGTAGCCTCCCAATGCTTTCATTTTTCAGTATCCACACTTGTAGCAAACACAGCAACTACAAATGACACTAATTTCAGACTAAATCACATCTTTATAATTTGGTGTTACTGCCTTCTACTTAGTTAAAATGGTTACTAGTTACCAATGGTATATATGTTCCAAATATGATGTTTTCAACCTCTTCCATACACACTTTGTTCTACAGTCTTCTTTGTCATATGGTTGTATGTTTTTGTGATACTGTCTCTTCTTGGAATCCTTTTTCCCCTGGACCAACTAGTAAGAAATTTGTGTGATAAGGAATTCTAAAATCAAGGCCACTTTGGAGTGCTGATTTCAGATGGGGATTTGTGAGCAGCATAATGTGGTAATGCATACATACGCTCCAGTTCATGAGTATGGTGGGAGTTCATTGTAATGACAGATTTCATTCTGTCTAAGCAACACTGAAACATGGTGCTTTAAACAAACCCTGGAGAGTTCTTCTTAGCAACTGAGAGACTTCTAGTGAAACAATAGAAAGATGCAACCCCTGCATGTTTATATAGCACTTGTCCCCTGCATCATTTTAGTGCACCTCATCCAGGGAATAACAAGAAACAGAGCTGCTTTTCAGCTCACAGAGCCCTTACACAGGGAGTTGGGGTAAGGAAACCAACACAGAAAAATGTTGACTGTTTGACCATGATTTCAGTAATTTCCTAACTTGAAGATGAGGCTAAGCTGAGTTTATGTCGCAAGTTCCTTATCCTGACAGCCCTTGGTTGACACTATTGGCCTGGTCTGTGCAGTTAACTGCCCACAAAAAGAAGTGAGCTGGTTTCCTTCCAGGCCTAGGGCAGCTGGAACCACGCAGTGTTCCTATAGAGCTTCCTGGCCAGGAAACTCTCATTGCTTTGCAGCAACCTTTTCTGCAACCTCCTGGGAAGGAAACCTGGATTTACTCTATAGCTCAGGAAAAGAGGACAAGGCATTGAATGACTGTTGATGTCAGTAGGAGCCCAAACTGATTATTCTCCAAATGATATTTAGCATGGCAAGGACTTGTCAATTCTTTACAAGCCAAAAAACACTAAAATGGGAAACTGGCCTTTGAATGTTATTCTGATAATATTTATGGAGTATTATTCCGGAAAGACGCAATAGCCACCTCAGCACAAGTGTTGCTAATAACCCTTGAAGAGAAAATAAGAAGCTGTGACGCTGTCAACACTGTAAGCAGTCTTGCTGTGTTACCTTTGGGGAAGTTCTCTTGTCTGCCTCCTTAAGTGAAGGTTTTCTCTATGGCATTGTTTTGCTTTTTTTGTGCTTGGTACAAAGAAAGTAGGTATTCTCTTACTTGTCAGGTAGGCTGAGAGAATGATGCTGGCTGTCACAGGGACATAAACCTGCCTCAGAGTGGTGGCTCACACACCATGGTGTTTATGATGAATAGACACTGGCCCTCAGAGATATGATACATAATTTAAGGTTAAAAGATTCAGATCTTTTTGAATCTCTGAACATCTTCTAAGTTCTTTTTTACTGGGTTTTTGTGACTTTTACATGTTCCTCGGAACCCAGGGACTGACACAGCTACAAAAGCACCAGAATGTGTGCATACTCAATACAAGCGATGGTTCCTATAGGAGCAGCACAAAGGTTTTGGTACAGCAAAGAATAAAAAACTTCCCACAGACAGGTAACAGAAACGTCTCTGCACTGTACTTGCCTTTGTAATTCCTGTTTTCTGTGTATTACAGGATGAAATGACATGTGGTATGTGCTGGATGTTCTCTTTGTTGCTCCCACAACAGATGATGGACGTTTCCAGATAACACTATTGCACTGCAGTAATGATGCTGATCCAGTGATGGTTTATACTGCAACACAAATTAAAAGCTAGTTAATATAGTTCTATAAATGATAGCAGGTAGGTGATCCCCAGTGATCAGTTTTAATTCTCTATGAACTTTCCTAATCTAATGCCATCCTCCTATGTGTGTTAAACTAAAGTCAGAATGTATTCTCTTATGCAGTACCTGTATGTGTCCGTAGTAATCTTTAGGTAAGAATGTAAAGCATTCCATCCTTTCAAATGCAGAATGGTTTCGCCTTAGACACTGTGCAGTTACAAGCTGCAACCTAAGGCTATATTTATACCATACAGAGCCCTGGAAACCCTTTATATATACAATTTGTTTTCTTCATTATAATCTTTGGGGAACAATTTCAAGAAAGGGTTTTGATCTATGATTTGAATAAATAACCTCCACCTGATCTCAACAGGTATCTTCCCTCAGCATTTTGCAGTACTGAGCCAGAATACTCACTGTCATCTCACAAGCAGATACATGGATGAGAACTCTTAGCCAAATTGTAGATGTTTTATATCTTAAAAGCACCAGTCGAAATGTTGCCCTCTGAGAACCCAAGGGGAGGTCCCTTGCCATGGTGCAATGCCAGCATCACACACACAACCTAGGGTAATTGCATACAGAGGCAAGCAAAGATGTGGTATTCAGGAGCCTACTGCTGCCACTGCTGAAGAGCAGCAAGCTTCAGGCTGCTTCACTTATTGCTCTTCAAAGGCATTAACACTGCCTGGGGATATACATATGGTGACAGACAGAAAGTTAGTAACTTCTTTTGATAAGTTTAAGTATGAAAGAACAAGGCTTTTTGATTCAGTTTCTGTACACCAGGCTGGATCAGAGACATTGTGAGATTGGGAAACAGATGTAACTTTGAGAATGGATTGCATTGAACCTTTATACTGGAAATGTTCCTTTCAGAAAGGTCCCTGTGCAATTTGGGATGTGCTTTTGTCATGACACTGCAAATTGATGACATGAGTGTGTGGAGAAGAATTGATTGAGTACTCTCTGTGTTTGGCAGCTTGAACTAATAAGTGACAAACGTAAATGCTGTTTCTTGTTAGAAATTGCTATGTGCAATATGACTCAGCCTATGAATGCAGTTGAAACCAAAGGGACCCTGCACACGTTCTGCAGCACATCGAGCTGGCTTCCCTCAGCTGGGACCTATGTGATTGTTTCCAAGGACTTGCTGGAGTGTAACTTAGCTTGGCCCAGACACTCCAAGATCATTCATAGCAGAGCTGTTGAAGAAATACTAGAGTGTCTAAAGGAAGGGTCAGCTTACAATGAGAATGAGCCAGAATAGATTGTATAGCAGAGGAATTATTTCTAGCTAAAACTTACCTGTTCTTATACAAAATGAAAACAACAGATTAATTAACTCAAAATGAATTATGCATTTTCTTATTGCTCAATAGGTAAAGGAAAAGAACATGTAGACTGTAGTGACAGGACAAGGGGTAACTGGTTCAAACTTAAACAGGAGAGGTTTAGATTTGATATAAGGAAGAAATCCTTTCCTGTTAGGGTGGTGAGGCACTGGAATGGGTTGCCTATGGAGGTTGTGAGTGCTCCATCCCTGGCAGTGTTCAAGGCCAGGTTGGATGAAGCCTTGGGTGGCATGGTTTAGTGTGAGGTGTCCCTGCCTATGGCAGGGGGGTTGGAACTGGATGATCTTAAGGTCTATCTATTCTATGATTCTATGATTCTAATTAAATTTGTCCCTTGAAGCATCTCCTTATCCCAGGAAAGCATCATATCAAACTGCTTTCTTCCCTGATGACTCCAGAGTGCAGCAAGAGCTGCAGTAACACCATGTGCAGCAAAAGCCTGCTGAGACTCCTTATAGGTGCTTAGACTACCTTGTTTAGCCCTGGAGTTAAACAGATGATGATTTCTAGAGCTTGGTCTATGTGTGTTCTTCAAGGAAATCATCACAATCCAAAGACTATTTTGTTCATTTAACAAAGAAACCAGATCCAGATCATAGCATATTCAGATCAGGTTTTTCTTGGAATGTAATCGCAAATCAGATCAAATGAGCTCTTAGATATCTGCAAAGTGTCTGGACAACCTGAAACAGAAATCATTCGTGAGTTCAAGACATCCTCTGTTAATTCCTTTATGATCCATACAGGGTGAAACTCCCAGTAGGAATATGCTCCTATGGCACCAACGCATGGCTGTTAATGTGCATGTATTAAATAAGTGCCTGCACAGAGTTTAAACCGCTGGGGAGCAGAGGTTGGGACAGAAACACAGCCTTTCACCACAGGCCTCTTCGCTTTCTATCTGCAGCCAGGGCTGAGCCAGCGGGTAGGTGCATGGACATACACAAAGGTCTGGGGTTTGGAAACTGAGCAAGTTTTTTAGGTCAGACCCAGCTGTGCATTTATTTGATTGGCTTGCAAGAGCTGTTTGAAGCTTTCCCAGAATCCATTAAAGGCTGAAGAGTGCCCCAGCACTTTACATTGCAGGCTGTCTAAGCGCTCAGAATGCAGAAAAGATTAGAGCTAACCATCTGTATTTAACCCCCCCCCCCATAACCCCACAACAAAACCCAAATGTTCTCATGATCTGGCGAGCCTTTTGTGTGCTGGCTTCTCCACAGCTGTGTTTTTCTTATTTTCCTGTGGGAGAACTGTTCCCTTGGCTACCAGTGCTGGCCTCTGATAGTTGGCATTTGGGCACTTGGCGCTAATGGGATGAAAACATTGTTGTGTTTTTCTTCCATTCCTGCAGGAGCACAGGGAACACAACTGGATGGGTTTCCAATAGGCAACAGCTCCAGGTGATACCACAGCATTTAACCTGATGCACCTTTCTAGGGGCTGCTCTGGTACAGCTCTGCTGGCCATTGCCTTGGCAGGTAAGTGCTAATGGGTGGTGAGGCGTGAGGCTTGTTTCTCTGCCCTCCTGCACAGGAGACAGCACACGCTGCCTTCAGCTGCTCCAGCCAGATGAACTTCTCTTTAGCCACATGCCTCACCAGCAGCATTACATCACCAGGTGTAACATTCACAGCTACTCTCACATTAACAGGAGGGGCAAGTCACAGCACACACAGCTAATGCCTCGGAGCTGTAATCTGTTTCTTTATCTTTGTGGCTTTCTCTATTAAGGACATGGGTGCTTTCACATTAGAGCAATGTGAATAGCCTTGTCTCCTCTCCAGAGCTCAAGGTCTGACCGTCATTTGCCATCAAGTGCTCTACGAAACTGTTTCATTAAAGCCTTCACACAGTGGCCTTTGCACAATAACCTGCTCTCTGTAGTCCCACCATATGCTGAGGCTGCTCTCATTTAAATTAGTGTTACACTGAGGGAACCAAATACATCTTTTTCTCTACTTCAGTGCCTGGAGCAAACTAATGTCCTTCTGTACTGAGGAAAATACAACAAAGGGGCTGTGATTCAGAGGGCAAGGTGAGGCTTGCAATCTCTATGGAAACTGGGGACCAGTCTAAGGACAGGGCACAAGAAGCAGCAAGAACACAGGTCCATCAGATGAACAGAAACCATCAGATCACAGACAAAAGTTGAGAAAATGAGGCAATCAGTGTGGTGAGTGGACAAAGAGTTGTATGCTGGGTAGCTGGAACCTGGGAATGACTTGTGATTTGTAATCACCAACTCCTGTGGCACAGTAAAGCAAATGCCGACACCACTAATCCGTACTGGGAGAGAAAGGAAAAGATAAAAGGACAGCAAGGCTACACTGCTTTTATATTCCCCCTCTTTCCCTACCCCCCATGTTTTCTGTATGGTTATAGCAGATGAAAATACGAGCAACTGATAATTCAGGGATGTGCCCGGTGCACATGCTGATCAATTCCATTGTTGTAAGCAGGGCTGTTGGCTTTGCCCATCAGAAAGCCTGGGGAGAAGGCACATGGGGAGGCATTGATGCAGGAGCTGCGTTCAGGGTTTAGCTGTGTCCCAAGAATTTGCTCCTGCCTATGCAAGAGCACAGAGAAGGTGATGAGCAGCATGCATGACCTGCTTTGCATTTCTTCTTGGGAAGATGTGAGGGCTGAAACCTCTCTTTTCAGAGGCCAAAGAGGTTAAACTGTAGGGTCTTGCTTCATAAAGGAGTGTTGGAGTTCACCTTCACTTGGGCAGCCGTGAGCCATGACCAAAGAACTGCCCTGGATCCAAGAGCATGGAAGTGCTGGGGGTCTAGGGAGTGGGTCCACTGAGTCAGGCACCCAGCCCAGACTGTGACAGCTCGTATCTTCCCATTAAACAAATTGAACTCTCTCTTTTATTTCTCCAAAGCCTCTCTCTGTCTCTTTTGCACATGTAGCTGTTTCCCAGAGGTCCAGTCCTCTGTGATCATCCATGACCTGAGGCTCAGCTCTTCCTTGCTTGTTCAAGAGACACCAGTTTCAATCATGCCCCATCCTTGTTCAGGGCACAGCACTGCACATTCACACGAGGCACTGCTCTCCAGCACATCAGCCACTGTTCACCAGTTTTCTGCCCTGCCAACATCATTGTATTTAGATGCAAAAGTCATACTCCTCCTTCTTGCAGATGGCACAAGGTAATTTTGTATGAATGTTCTCCTGGCAAAATCAGATTTTACTGCAGTATGAGTGATATTAAAACAAACCACACTGGGACACTAATAGGCAAATTGCTAATATATGTGCTATATAGAAACCTGGGCAAACTGAGCTAGAAGGAGCCTTGTAGTCTGTTTCTCTGTCTCAAGCCAGAATTACCTGTATTTATCATATCTGAAAGACATCTGCTCTGTCTAACCTCTACTGGAGGCTTCACAGTTGCCGTTGGCAATTTTATGCTGCGTTTACTCATCTTCCCCGCAGAAAACTCATTATTTCCTCAATGACCACAAATACAATGAATGAATAGAGAAAAATGGCAATATGCAAGCAAGCAACAACAGCCCAGCAGCACAGATGAAGGAGTCCCAGCAATCTAAAGGAAGCCCAGATTGGTTCAAGTGTTTATTTAGTTCAAGTGGACCATAGTAGAGGTGAAGAATGATTCCTCAGCATCAGAAGACGTACCCAGCAAAGGGTCAATCCAAAAGTGCAGTTAATTGCAACAAAAGAAAGAGGCAGAATAGATGAGAGTCGTCTCTTGTACTAGTGATAAGGACTGGCCCAGATTTATTTTTCGACTGTGTCAAAGTTGAAGCTGCTCTTCATTTTTATTGTTAGTGCCATCATTGCAATTAGTGCTAGAAATTAACTGCTTTATTTATTTATTTATTGGTATGAAAAAAGCTTTACCTAGAATCACAGAATGGTTTGGGTTGGAAGAGATCTTAAAGCTCATCCAGTTTCAAAACCTTTCCCTAGATGAGGTTGCTCCAAGCCCCTGTGTCCAACCCGGCCTTGAACACTGCCAGGGATGGGGCAGCCACAGCTTCTCTGGGCACCCTGTGCCAGCGCCTCAGCACCCTCACAGGGAAGAACTTCTTCCTTCTATCTAATCTCAATCTCCCCTGCTGGCAGGTCAAAGCCATTCCCCCTTGTCCTGTCACTACATGCTCTTGTAAAAAGTCATTCTCCAGATTTCTTGTAGGCCTCCTTTAATATTGGAAGACTGTTATAAGGTCTCCCTTGAGCCTTACCTGCCATGTGATATGCTGCTAATTTCACACCTGTACAAAGACTGTGCCAGAAATCCCACCCAGATGGTTAATATCTGGAATTAGAGGAAAGGCAAATAGCGGAAACCTGCTACTCCTGGTATCTGTCCCAGGACAGGTGCTATGGAGTGCATTACACCCCGATTTTATTTTAATCACTTCTATTTGAAAATGAAACCTCTCCAGTGGCTGTAGTCCAGTTCCCCAGAAAAGAGGGCCTGTGGTGGTGTTCACTGCTGGCACACAGAGCCCTGCTCTGTCACCTCACTGGGAAGCACAGCTGAGAGCCCAAAGCTGCTGATCTGACCAAACAGCCTGAGATGGTTTTTCAGCCATAACCTGATAAATGTGCCTCTAAATGCTTGTTTAATGAGATGGACTAGAGAAGAATACATTGTCCTTTGCAAAGATGGCTTAATATATAATTTTTCAGCCCAAAACTCTGATTTCAAAGGATGGAGCCCAGTGAGGACCATATGAAAACAGAACCTGCCCAGCTCAGTAGACTCTTGGTGCAACCTGGTAACTCAGCCCATTTCCTTTCAAGTGCCTCATTTCACAGAAGGCCTCAAACCCCTTTCACTGACAATTCTCTCAGATTTCCATGGGGTAAAACATCAGATCCCATTTGCGCAGGCTGACTTCTTTGCATTTAACCTGAGCTACCCTTGCCAGGTCAGTGCTGCTGTATCATCAGTGCTCCCCAGAATGGCTTCAGTCGTATGTAAAACTGAATTAATATTCACTTCATCCCTCATGTCTCAGAGTTTACAATCCCAGTTGCTGGCTTGGTAGCTCCAGTGAACACTAGGGAGGATTGCCAGAATCCCTGTGCCTCCTAACCCCCTCTTTTGGGCCTCCCAGTTACAGTCGTGCTCCTAGACAGCATTTCTGACCATGGGCTGCTCCCCTCAGACAGAGCAGATCAATGGCCTCAGTCAGAGCACCACGGGTAGCAGACCATAGTTTCCATTTAGCTCACCATCATCATTTATTGATGGCAAGTAACAGATGCAGCCAAACGGAACAAAAAGCTGTGAAACCAGTTTATCATTGATTCAAAAGAGAAATCAATATGTTCATATATATCAAAGGGAGCAATCTCCATTAAAAAGCAAAGGGATAACTATGTTCTTTATACTTGCTAGGACCCCATGGCTTTCAACGTGTTTTAATCATAGAATCATAGAATAGTTAGGGTTAGAAAGGACCTCAAGATCATCCAGTTCCAACCCCCCTGCCATGGGCAGGGACACCTCACACTAAACCATGTCACACAAGGCCATGTCCAACCTGGCCTTGAACACTGCCAGGGATGGAACACTCACAACCTCCCTGCCCAACCCATTCCAGTGCCTCACCACCCTCACAGGAAAGAATTTCTTCCTTAGATCCAATCTAAACCTCCCCTGTTTAAGTTTGAACCCGTTACCCCTTGTCCTGTCACTACAGTCCCTAATGAAGAGCCCCTCCCCAGCATCCCTATAGGCCCCCTTCAGATACTGGAAGGCTGCTCTGAGGTCTCCACGCAGCCTCAACTTTCTCAGCCTGTCTCTGCCTTAAGCCTCTGTTTGAAAAGCTGATGGGCTCATACAAGAGATCAGCCCCATGTGACCTCTGTAAACCCACAGCCAATTACCAGACCCTGCTGGGGAGGCACCTTCCCTAAAAGTACATGGAGGAGCTGCATGGAAGGGAGAGATTTAGAATGATTTTTGCCTGTGAATGGTCCAGCGTGACTAGGAGATGCAGTGAGGTTCAATTTGACCATAGCAACACGTGTATGTGTTTGCTCACTTAAGAAAATAAAATTATAGTGATGGGGTTTGTGGTTCCTCTGATTGCCAGGAGATTGAGTAGGGTCAGTTCAGATCAAATGAACGCTTTTAAGTGCAGTGTTTAGTGCAGGTGTCCTGGTTAAAAAGAAAAAGAAAATCACAAGAAACTGTGAATCATTAACAGCCTCTTTGTCTTGTGATTGCTTGTGGTTTATTTTACTGACATGAACATTTATTGAGGCATCACTGCAAGTAATTTCACTGTTCCCCTTTGGGAACCAAAAAAACCCTACAAAGCATTAAACTGCTGTGAGCAAAAACTCCATTAAAGAAAGCAGCAGACACTGCAGGATCCTACAAGTGGCACACACTGCCCTGGCTTTAGAAGGCCAATGAGTGCCTTGCATGGCTGCAGTCTCCTCCAGACTGCTGCTCATTACAGAGCCTTTTTCTACAGCAAAATCCACTAACAGAAGTGAAATACATCATTTGTTGCATCAGGTACATGAGGAAATGGTACATTTTCTTACTGACAACAAGAAACTCTCAAAGTGGCTCCAGCCACACACTTCATTTTGCACCTTAAAAGGCTGCAGTGGCAGGACTACAGGGCTAACAGCAAGTGTGGTTCAGAGAGGAACATTAACTAAGAGAAAGCACCTACCTAATACAGGCAGCAAAATCACCAGCAGAGACTCACTGCCAAGTTCACATGAGCTGGAAGCCACAGTTCTACAAAGCACAACTGCTGTTTCTCAAGGTACAAGATCCATGGCAGCCCTGAACAGATAAGAAGTAGAAATGTGTTAACTGGTGAATGTGGAGTGTACGTTAAGGGAAGACTTGAAGAAGGCAGTTCTGCCTGCAATGTCAAAGTATTATTTGTACATTTGCTAATATCTCCCCAGAGAAAAGACGCTGGGGAGGAAAATCTTGGGGTTTCCCGTGGCTACTCCTGTGAACCTGGAGTACAAACATGGAATGATGATCATAGCAGTGGACACAGTCCTCAGCATCACTTCCAGCTTTGGAAATGGTTACTAGAATCTACCTTCAGGTTACCTAATAGCTTGTGGAACTTTGGAAGAAATTCCTGAAACACTTGTTAAGAGCAGGGATAACTAACTATAGATGATGTGCTTTGTTTATTTTGACCTCTCTTTAGCTTTGGTTCCTATATGCCAATGAACTTTTTACCTGTACTTTGACAAGACACACCAGAGTCATCCTTACACCGGTGTGCTGATAAAGCACTTGGAGAGCTGCAAGCGGTACCCTGGCAAGGCCAAGAGTCAGGAAGTTTCTCCTGCTTGGCAATCCCCAAGAGCAGGGGCACAGGCTACCCACAGTGCCTGTTGAAAACAGGCCAGGACCACATGTGGTGTCAACACAGGGGCTCCCATGGCAAGCAGCCTGCCCAAGAAGGAGGATTTGTACTTCTGAGAGCTTCCCTCCCTCCACTGTCCTCCTGAAGCACTTTCTGGTTTAGCTTTTCTGCCTTGTAGCTCTTACCTCCTTTCACACACTAGTAGATGCTGTCTTGGCAGAGATGTCACCAGCACGTTTGGCCCTAAGGGCAGCAGTGCTTGATTGATTGACTATTCACAAGCTAAAGCACAAGATGCTACAGCACCACTCTCATATAGACAGGAGGCAAACTGACAGGGTTACACTCATACCTTAACTTGCAGAGCAGATGTCACTAAGTATATAACCTCATTTTTCATTATATACTCTGTATACAAAACCATTGCACCTAATTGAACATGCTCTATCTAAAATCAATTGTCACTCCCCCCCTGCAAACTCAGTGGAAGTCAAGATAAGCCCATCTGTCTTAATCCCTGAGACTAATGTTGCTTCCTCTCTTTCATTAACCTGAGTTTATCCTGCTCTCCCTTGAATGGGAAATGCATCAACAGTGAAGTCTGAGTAGCAGAAATCAAAAACATCTATACCTGCATGCAGGCAGTGGGAGGGTTTTCAATTAAAACCAAGGATTTTTAGAACATGTATCTCTTTTGACAGGACAAATGCTTCTTTCAGAGAATAGGAGCTATTACATTCATTCATGTATTGTGTTTCTTCAAGGATAGTAATGCTGTCAGAGAATGAAGTAACTTAATTGTTGAAGGGATTAATTTCTCCTCTTTGGAATTAAATATATTCAATGTCACTAAAAGAAGGACTGGAGAGCTTTTCAAAGGTTGGGTGAGAGAACAGACAGTGCTTATCATCTGTCCCTTTTTTTCTTGCTCAGTCTAGGTTTAAAACACAAGTCCAAGGACCATGGTGTGGGGACCTACACCTGACATAAAAGCAACCCAAGAAGTACTGAGGCAGGGCTGTCCATGGAGGAGAAGGATGACCACTTCTGGAGAATGCAGAATGGCAAGGAAGCAATGCCAAACTCAAATAAGTGATTCCTATTTATTCTATTACCAAGTCTTTACTATCTTCAATGCCTGTTGAAATAAAACATTTGGAAGAAAAATCCACCCTGCTGGTTTAACTTTCTCACTTTCTGGTTAAATTCTCAGGATGTTTCTGCTCATTTCTCACGTTCCCAGGAAGGCCAGAGGAAGGCAAGATTTAATATTCCTGTTACACCTAAAGGTAAATTGTAAGCAGAATTATAAACAACATGTACAAGCTATAAAAAGCTCAGAAAAGTACATCTGTGCATTTCTGTTTCCTTTCATATTGTCTTTCACCTTTCTGCTTCTATTTCCCTAAATAGAAAGATAATAGTATTAATCTATTATTGGGGCTCTTATGAGGATACATTCGTTAATATTTTGGCAGCAAATGGAAGAAGTGCTAAGCATCATTATTGTTCTCTTTCTTTCTATTAGCACATCATGTACATCCTGAGCTGACCAGATTAACACAAAAAATAACTGTCCTCAGTATGAGGCAGAAAGGGAGAATGGCAGAAATGGAACATAGTGGCTAGAGAGCCACTAACTAAAAATGTTTGCTGTGGGTGATATCTGTGTCTAACAAAACAACCCACTCAGTTTTAAAGAGTTAAATATATTTCTTTACTCATTTGAGCAAGTTCTGTCTGCAGCAAAGAAGCTCTAAGAGTATGTCCAGATTAAATAGCTGCATGTTGCCATGTGAGTTGTGCTCTGGAAAACACATATAGAACAAACCACAGGACATACATGAGCTCTGCAAAGGACCACTGAGGAGGTTTCCAGATTTTAGAATGCTAAACCTACCCACTGCTTCAGCTGGATTCCTGTTTTGAAGAGCAGCCACTGTGGGAAGGGACAGCCATGGAGGAGTGGAGGGACAACTATGCTCTAGATCCTTGTTCTGCGAAACATCTTTTGCTGGAAGAGGAAAAACAGAAGGAGAAATTAAATTCAGAACAGAAACAAATTCCAGGAAGGAAGCCCAGGGGATCATGTCATGGCTGTGCATGGAAGAGCAGAGGTAAGCAGCAGCACAACCTTTCAGTCGATGAGCCCTCCACCTCCCAGGGACCAGCAGAGAGCGGTCACTACATGGATCCCCCTCTCACCACAGTTCCAGCAAAACCAGGGAGGCTCAGGAGCCCTCTGCACTGGGAAAGTCACTCTCTGTTCTGTATCCTGCCTTTTTTCCCATTACCAACAAAACAACCCTTCATTTCCCTAGGCTCTACTCACCATGTGATCATTTACCTCTTCACCATGGCACTCTAAAATGCAGCATCCTGACCTGGCGATGTTTTACTCTGGAGCACATAAAGCCAATGCAGTGTGGAGTATCTCTCTCAGCTTAAAGCCAGGCTTTGTCTTGGAGTTTTGTTCTGAGCTGCAAAACTCTGAGCCTGATTTGCAAGCAGAAGATGCTGCTCTGCTCCCTGAAACAGCTGAGGGAGAGCCATGCACACTGCTCAAGCTATACTGGAGCACATTGCAGCCACAGTAGGCACTGCACAGCACTGCACTTTGCAACTGGCTCCATCTGTGCAACTGCTATAGTAACGAATCCCCATTTCCAGAGGGGTTTTTTTATGCAGGAATTTTGATTATCCCCAGTATTATTGGGACTTTTCATTGTCCATCCCAAAGCACAGCTGGTGGCTGTGTTTTTACATCTATCCAGAATACCCTGGCTTTTGCTTTTGGAACAGTTTACCTTCACTTAACAAATTTGTCATGATGCAGCACAGTGTTGTTTTCCATCTGAAACTGGCATGAACAGAGCACAAGTACTCCAGCTGAAATAGTCTAACAGAAATGAGGCTTTTCATACTGCATCACAGTAACTGCTGCACTTCTCTTACCAAAATATATTGCAGGGCCATAATCACAGCCACTGCCTGCTCAGCCATGCATCAGCGCTCACCTGGATATGTCAGCAAAGGTGCAAGGGGAGAAAGAGAACTTTGTGCAGGGGTTCTTGCAGTTGTAATCCCTAGTCTGAGAAACTGAAAACATGTATGGGACTAACATAAGGCCAGGAAACCTGATTTCCTTTTTTCTTCCAGAAATAACAACTTCGTAATAGCTTTCTGCTGGACATGGCCGTCAGCTGAAGGGAGGTGACTTCTATTCCTTCTTATGCAGATGGGCAGTTGAAGCACCCTTCTGTGGAAACCCCATAGCCATTTAAAAGGGGGTTTACTCAAGGGGCAAATCTCCCCATAACTGCAGGCTGGAGTAGCTGAGCCCTCTGCAGAAGCAGCTCTTCCCTGCATCCCTCTGCATCACAAGAGCCTCCTGTCTCACTCTTCCAGCCTCANTGGAAACCCCATAGCCATTTAAGAGGGGTTTACTCAAGGGGCAAATCTCCCCATAACTGCAGGCTGGAGTAGCTGAGCCCTCTGCAGAAGCAGCTCTTCCCTGCATCCCTCTGCATCACAAGAGCCTCCTGTCTCACTCTTCCAGCCTCACACTGCTTTCTCACAGTGTGCATCTGCAGTGGAGGATTTGCAAAATGGTAATCCTTGTCATTGAGGGATGTTGAGATGTACCAGTTCCATGGTGGCTTGTTGATCAAGAAGCATCTCCCAAGCAAACTGATTAAAAGTGTGCAACCAGAGAAGGAATAAAGGTTATGAAAGAAAAACAACTTCTCACAGCACATGAAATTTAGGGATTTGGCCTCCCAGTTGGCCAGACTGAGGCCCTGTTTTACTAAGTTATAGTATTTTACTTATCACTGTCAAAAAGTCCAAGACTCCTCCTCACTCACCTTGAACCTATGGTTTTGGGTACTGCAGAGACTCAGTGAAGAGTTCATCCTGCATATAACATTTGCCCTTTGAGCATGCCAAGATAGGACATCTCAGTGCTAAGGAAGGACGTGCAGTAAGAGAATGCTTGAAATGCAATGTGCCTGAATGTGCGTACACCAGCTTTCCAGATATGCTTTAAATAATATTGTTTCTCATGCATGGCATTCTCCAGCAAAAAGTCCTTTTGCCCATTATCGCAGATAAGCACGGTCATTACCTCAGGTAAGGGAAACATGAAAGGGATGCAAAAGACTCTGCTTCCTGGCATAAATCAGTTCCCAAAAGGTAACAATTTCCTCTTAGTCTCCCAGGACTCTTCTCTGTGGTAGTCCTTAAAATTGGAGCTAATCCCACCCACCTTCAGAGCCAGACCTCTAGAGCACATGAAGAGCTGATCTCAGAGAGCACAGCAACTCCTGTGTCCCTGCTGAGCCGTAATGGCAAGCTCCCTGCTCCAGCGCCGTGGTGCGGTAATTCTGCACTTCTTAAAAATCATTAAAATCCCTGTAATGAGATAAAGTTTGGAAAAGTTTGGCTTTGTCTCTCCTCAGAACGCTCGGCGGAGCCGCCAGCTGGCCTCTGTGTGCGGCTGAACCGCTGTAAACCTGCCTGCTCCAAGCCAGCACTGCTGGGCAAGCAGTCCTAGCAAGGCAGGGTGCAAGGCGCTGGAGTCCTAGAGGAAGAAAAACACCCTTCAGAGTGTATGCAGGTGCACCAAGGGAAATACAAAACGTGCTATTCACGCGTGCAGAGGCCCAACAGCAAATCTGGTCTTGCTTCCCAATCTGCTACATACCTCTTACAAGATACTTACATGATTTAAACCAAAGTTGTCAGGGGAGCGGAACCTCAGTCCATCTCAGCCCTTGATGAGAACAGGCAAGGTGCCTCCCCAGATCTGCTCTTGCTTGAGTCCCTCGGGCAAGTCCACATTAACCACCTTCAGCCTCAAATTGACACCCCCACTGCTTCCTCCTCCATGTAATTGTCCTGTCACACAACACCAGATTTAGGATTATGATGGAATTACATCATCCGGGAGCAGGAGATGCTGGACTGCAGAGCAGAAGGGGACATGCCCTTCAGAGCAATAAGGTTTTACAGTGATAGCCTGTTCCGTTAGCTCAGATTTCAGCACAACACGATTACCCTTGTTCATGAAGCTGCCTGGTTTAGATTAGGCTTCATGTTAAACCCATGACCTGTTTTCATTCTGGGGCTTTAGAAAATAATTTGCATGCTTCAGATTTTGAATTACTGAAGGGAATCTATCTCCCAGGTTGTGCTTCGAGTCAGAATTCATTCTTCAGGAAGGACAGACTCAATGCATTTTAAATGTCAAAGTCAAATCTGGCTGGGAAGAAAGCCCATGTCAGCTACCAATCTTTCATTCTGTGATATAACTAGATTGTGTACTAGAAAACACAAGCCAGATGTGTTTATTAATTACAGAGATTGTCTCTGTAGGTATAGCTGGCTACCTGACAGAGTTCAATTAACCCAGACACAGACATCTGTCGTAAAGGGTACTGAACCATTTCTTGCTCTCGTTTGCATTTCAGGAACGTCCCAAGGAAAGAAGAAGGATTCATGGCAAATGCTGTCCTTTAATTTGCCTGATCTTTTTGTTTCAAGAGGAATAATCGCCAGTGAGAAGCAGTGAAAGCTGCAGATGGTACATAAGGATAAATGTAATGTGCATCTATATAATAAAACATGAACTTGCTATGAGCGAGAGCTAGTAAAAGAAACTCAGTGAAGCAGGGCAGTTTTGCTCTGATCAACATGGTCAGAATCTGACTGTGAGCAGACAAAATGCTCTTTGAGTAGATCATTACACTACTTTTTACATGCTCTTTGCATTTCAGAACCACTCTTTAAAGCAGCCTAAACTTGTGGGGTGTTCAAAACATTTCTGGATGAGAGACACTTCACAGGTGCAGGATAATAGCAATTCTTACAAAGCAAGTTTCTATTGACTTTCCATGTTCCTAGGAAATTAACTGGGTTTCTTGCTTCTTTTTTTTTTTTGCTTGTTTTTGTATGTGTTTCAGTAATGAATAAATGGTTTAGGGCATTTCTTCCACCCAGACTAGGCAAAAAAACAGTTAATCAATGCAATGTCTGAACCATATTCCATGAAAATAGCCATCTGCAGGTTGTATGAATGTTTCAACCTTTCTGAGCCTTGGGCACCTTCTTATACAATACATTTTCATTGCACTCTAAAATGCAGTGATGCCATCCCACAGCTCTGCGAGGATGCCACACACTGCTCCTGGTTTAAATGTTAAATACCTCTCCCCAGCTCTCTCAGTTAGAGATGCATCCACAAACCAGAGCCCTCCTGGCACTGTGAAAATGGTTGATGGCTTTGTTGGAGAATAGCAGGAGCAAGGAGAGCATCATGAGGCAAAATTACCAGCAGCTTTCATGATGGGTAGTTTTGGATGCTTGTTTACTCATATCAGATATTATCATATGATGGATGTTTGCTTGTTGGGGTTTTTTTGTCTGATTTCAGTGATGTAGGATCAGTACAGCAGACTTAATCAAAGTGAGAGTTGATCTGCATTTGGTATCTTCCATAAACACTTGTGGGAACTGTGAAAGATGGACAAAATCTTTATGCATCTCTTTGCTTTTCAGTGTTTACCTATTGTTAATGGTAAACACATTGCAGTCTTCCTTTTTGGGATTCATCTCACATGCCTATAAATATCTGAAAAGCAGACGTTTGATCCAAGACAGACACCTGGGTCCTTTGCAGTAGCAAATGGCAAGAACACATGTTGCTCCAGGGTGAAATATCTCTCCTGGGCCAGGATGAATTGCCAAGTGCAGGTTGCTGTTTATTATTTCCATTGGCTACAGAAGAAGGACGGACAAATAGCTGAAGCCAGCTAATTTTTCAATAGCCAAAATAAGGTGAGACAAATCTGCCTTTTGCAGCTCTATCTGTTGTGTTTTGCTTTTAAAAGACCTGCTTGGTTTTATAAAACATAAGCAAGATTCTTGCTTTCAGGACAAAGCCAGGAAGACTAAAGCAACTTCCTTCCCCCACTGGCACATTGTTATTCTTCCCTAGCCATCTACTACTGGGGTTTTAACCTCCTTCCTGGTAGTGGGCACTCCAAGGTAGCTCCTGGATTGAAATGAACCTTCACATGGGTTTGAGATGCAAATTCAGCAATTCTGATTGAAAAGAACACCAAATTATGCACAGGCACACTGCTGGAAAGTTGACAGTTGTCTATTCCTTGCCTTTCCTTAACTGCTAGTTTGAAAGAATATCTTCTGCTGCAGAGAGCCAGTGTAAAACCTGTGTTGAGCTGTTGTTTCCCTTGACTGGCTTTTGCTTTTGACAGGAGAAACACATGCAACCCCTTCCTCTATCTACTGCTCTATTTATGTGACAACCCATTAGCAACCCTTGACTAGAACTGCAAACTAAAAGGGGGCCCTATCAATTAACATCACTGCTATCAGCTACACAGTGAAGGAGAAAAGCCCAAGTCTTTTAAAAATAAGAGACTACTTTACCAGTAGTTGTTAACTGCAATTAATTTGTAGGACTCTCAGAGAAATCCATAATAGAAAGCCACATGTTATAGTCCATACCAGATACTGGGAGAGACACTGACTTTTACACCTATTTGCTGTGTTGGAGCTATTGCATTTGTACAACAGGATTTGTGTTGGGGGGAATGATTTGGAGGGGGTTTTATTTGCTAATGTAAACTTGAATTGGCCTACGTTGGGTTTAGGTTTGGTTTGGTTTTTTTAAACTAGAACACTGTATGATTCCATCTTACTGTCTCACTTGTATTCACTTCTTTCTGCCTAAAGACAAGTGGAGAGAGCTGGGGAGCACAGAAGGAGGGGGACAGCACCACACCAGGGCAGTTCTTTGCTAGAAAGCAGTGACATTCAAAACTGCTCAAGTGTTTTACTGGCTCCTCAGTGAACAATGTGATCCAAAAGGTATTCCAAGAGGAAATACAGGGAATTAAAAGACAGCTTCACCAAAGTCCTGGGTTCAGCAGTAGCAGTCATTTTTTCTCCTTCTTAGTAGCTGGCGCAGCTGTGTTTTAACTTGCAGCCTTGGGACAGAGCTGAGAATAGTGATGTTTACTCTGACCAAGGACTTTGTGAGTCTCATGCTCTGCCAGGGAGGAGGGGAGGCTGGGAGGAAGCAGGGACAGGACACCTGACCCAAACTAGCCAAAGAGGTGTTCCCTACCATAGCACAGCATGCTCTGGATGTAACAGAGTTACCCGGAAGCACTAGTGCACTGCGGGGTTGGAGGAGGCATCGGTCGGTGCTCGGTCAAGCAGGATGGGGTGAATTATCTGTTGGTGGTTGGTGAGATGCTCTATCCTCTTCCCTTGTTATTTCCTTTATCATTATTATTATTGGTGGTAGCAGCAGTGATTTGTGTTATACCTTAGTTACTAAACTGTTCTTATCTCAACCTGTGGGAGTTGCATTCTTTTGATTTGATTCCCCATCCCTCTGGGAGCAGGGGGAGGGCAAGAAAGGGGGGGTTGAGTGAGTGAATGACCTATGTGGCTGGGTTTAAACCACAACAACCAAGCAAATTTGTAGAAATCACTACAAAAATCTGAATCAGCAAGTCTGCACACAAACATGGTTAAGCGGGAGAGCTGTCAGTGGAGCTCTTGTAGAGACGATTCCTCACAGATCTGTGCAAGCTCCTGGGAGACATACCATGGCAAAGCATTTAGTAATCATCTTCCCCAACCTCACTACTAACAGTCCAATGTGTTTTAGGACCAGAGAGCAGCACAGCAGGGAAGTGGTGCTAGAAACCAATGGGGTGTGGTGAAAGGGAGGGAGGACACACTGCTGCAACTGGTGCAAGCCTAGAGTCAAATGTAAGAAAGTGATAAGATCAGAGGTCCCAAAATACACTGGGGGCAGGATTGTATAATGAAGTTACCACATGGACATGATGAAATCATATAAAGTTGCTGAGATCATGCTAAAGAAACTAAAACAGTGAAATTAGTTCTTCAGGTTCTTTATGTGTTCTTAACTATTCATGTATCACCAAGGCTCATATGTGAAAGGATGCTTCTATTTTATGACAATACATGATTTGTTAGCCAGCCTACTCCTCTGCTCCCTGGCAATTTAGGTTAATGGCATTTACATCTTTTCTTTGCTGGTGATGAATCCCAGCAAACCTGGAGAATTTAAGTATCAAGAGCCAGTGGCCTGGTGTATTTAGGGAGCAACTGGAGAGCACTTGTCAGTGGTAAGAGTGCATGAGGCAGTGACACTACTCAGGCTTTACAACCGGATGCCTGTTCTTGCTGTCTTTTGGCACATAAGAATGGGACTTTCTCAGCCTTTTCATCAGTGCTAAAATGGAAAGATGGTCTCATTTGTTAATTGTCTGGGAAGAGATGAAGAACAACATTGTTACAGTTTTGTTGGACAATTTGGTTTTCATGATCTACGTATCCATATTGCCAATCAATTCACATTCCCAGCTGTCCTTCACATTCCCTGTGGATTCACCTTGCTCCAATAATTCAGCATCTTTTAAAATCTAATTTGAATGAACCATTTTTTTTCCTCAACTAATTCTTATTGTTTGCAATTTGGAAGCCAGATGTGACTTAGCACATCACTGATATCCCTTGACATTCTTCAGCTTTCATTTGGCCACTGGGGAACTCTTTAGTGGCTGAGTGTCAGGTTTGACTTACATGGCTTTATTGAAATATGATTCTATGAAAAACTGGTTTATTTCAGTGCTGTACCCCTCTGAGCCACATAAGCAAAACTGGAAAACTGAACTGCTATTGGAAAAATGGTTACTGGGAGACAACTTGTGCGCAATGGCAGTTCATGGGCTTTTTGTATGATGTAAAGATCACATGGTGCCCAAACTTGCAGCATTGTACAAAACACCAAACCATTAGGATCATAGAATCATAGGATAGTTAGGGTTGGAAAGGACCTTAAGATCATCCAGTTCCAACACCCCTGCCATAACCAGGGACACCTCACACTAAACCATGCCACCCAAGGCTTTGTCCAACCTTGCCTTGAACACTGCCAGGGATGGAGCACTCACAACTTCCTTGGGCAACCCATTCCATTGTGCTGAAGGAGTTCTGATGACAGTTTCTCTGATAATTGGGATGTATAATTAGGTTATGTTTCATTTAAAGAAAGCACCTAGCAAGATAAATTTGGACTCCAATCACATTAACCAAGACTTTCAATTACGTTCAGGTATCTGGAGATGCAGCAAAGTGCTTAACTCACGTGCTTTAGTGGAGAAGTAGCCTACAGTCTGTTTTATAAATCTCACTGCAACTTTCTTAAGGCTGGTCCTTCTTTCTTTTCTTTTCTCCCACTCTCAGTTCTCCCAGCCTGGGTTTCAGGCTGGCTGAGAGCCACACAGCTATGACAGCACAGTCCTGAAGATGAGCAAAGTGCAGACACCAGCACAGAGTCAGGGCTTCTGTAAGGCATTGCTGGGAGATGATACCTTCCTAGCAAGCACAGTGAGATCATGTCTGCTCATAAAAAAGTGTAGGCAGACCATTAGATAGCAAGGTAACATCAGTTACTCCTCCAAATCGCTGGCACACAGAGCTAAGCATTGATTAAAAGCAAATCTGGCCTTAACACTGTTTATGTGTTGTGCTGTTCAGGGCTCAGCAAATGTTCTCATCCAGCAATCCCACGGGGAATCTACTTAGCCTGGCTACAAGGCCCAAACCCATAAATTATTGTACTAGAAAAAAGTAGCAGTGAAAAACTTCAACATTATCTAATATTGTAGAGCTTTTTCTCCAGAGAAAATAGTTGTTACAGGAATGAAACAGCTCATGGATATGTGATGGCAAACAGAACCTGGGCTACCAAGTACGTACAGAAGACTTTAGTAAGCCAACCTAGTGGGTACTTCTTTGGAGTCCCTGAAGGACACTTCTGAACATGGAAGCTAGGTGGGAAACAGGGCATTTATTCTTATCGATCCCTCATCTACACCTTCATCCTGGCTAGATGAAAGCATCCCTTGCTAGCAGTACCCCTGGGTATTTTCCAGCGCTGGTCCTGTGCTGGAGAGCACAAACAGAGCAGCAAATGCTATCCATCTTCCCTAGTACAAAGCAAGGACAAAACATTTTTCAGTTTCAACAGAGCACGTTGGTAATGAGTAGTTTGGGGATTTCTCATTCTGCCAGGTTTAATGAACACTACTGATGTTGAGGAACACTGCTGTGAATAGCTGAACACTGCTGTAGTTGTTTATCAGTGAACAGTTTTAATCTAGTTAAGGAACAGTGGATCTAAAAAACCAGTTTATAAAGCAGTACTGGGTAAAATACAAGTTTGCTTAAAAATCAAAAGGAACACAGGGGAAAACTATTATACATAGTATTAACGTGAAGAATTTGATCTTCAGACATCATTATCGTCTTTGCGAGGCATTCTTTAACGTTCTAGTACTGTTAATGCCACAGTATTTGATCAGTTTGCATAGTAACAATCATATGTTAACACACCAAACAGTTCTATCCTCTAATGTTTCTTCCTAAGATTTTCTCCTAAGTCTACATCAATACAGGTACCTTCCTTAAATAGGAAAGTAACAACATAGTGGATTATCCCAAGTGAAACCAAGCTGGTCCCAGTTTTTACATGGATTCAAACCTTTTCCCAGGTGTTTTGCATTTTTGTCTACAGCAAGCTACCAATCACAACAAGCAGCCCGAAGCCACCCTGAAAGTACAATTAGATGCTTACAAAAAGCATGAGATTTTTAAGTAACTGCTTATGCCCTTGGGTTTTGGTGGGGGTTTGGTGGGGCATGCAGATTCACCAGCCCTCCCCACCGAAGAGCAAGCACTGTCTGTTCTTCTTTTGTCTCCAGAAAAATGTTTGTTATAAATCTGGGATTAAAGCCAGGTGTGGTCACAAACAAATTTGGGAAGGTGAAGTAACTGTTATTTGCTGAAAGTAATTGCTTCCTGTTGTGATTACCACAGCAATTAATGTAATTCTCTATAATACTATAGGGAGTAATAAAGTTACTGGAGAAGAACAGCAAACAAATCCCTTTGTCTGCCCTAGAAAACAGATTAGTACCAAACCTAGTTTGTTATATGGGCAGCAGGAGAGCTGCATTGTCCTTAGCATTTCACTTTTTTGCTTTTAAATGCTTGGCTTAGTCAAAGTTACGAGACACAATTAGGTTGTTGTCACTTAGCAACCATAATTGGGTTCGGGAGCAAAACACTTTGGAACAGACAGTACCTGACTACTAAACATTACCGTTACAGTGTACCCAGGACCGTGCACTTCTGCTTAAAAATGGAGAGATTGGGGCACAGGAAGACAATCAAAGTACTTTTTAGAAGTGTTCACATTCCATTTTTCAAAGCTACAAAAGTTGCTTTATCTCCCCCTGATTTCCCAATATCCCATCAATCATACAAATGAGTTTTTGAAGAGATGTTTGAGACAGGAAGGACACAGGTAAGCACCTAAAGCTGCCTCAAGGCATTAGGTACTAAACCCACCAAATTAAACCGCAATGAAATAACTACATACTGCAGATGTCCCAGTGGACTTCTACTTCTGTATGTTTATACGTATCACTGTCATGGTTTAAGTCCAGTCAGTAACTCAGAACCACGCAGTAGCTCTCTCACTCCCCTTCTTCCTCCCTCCCTGGCTCCCAGAGGGATGGGGAGGAGAATCAAAGGAATGTAACTCCCACAGGCTGAGATAAGAACAGTCCAGTAACTAAGATATAACACAAACCACTGCTGCTACCATCAATGGTAATAATGGTAAGAGAAATAACAAGGGAAGAGAATACAACCACTCATCACCCACCAACCAATACCCAGCCCAACCCAAGCAGTGAACTAGCCCTTCCAGGTAACTGCCCCCGGTTTTACATCCTGGGCATGACGTGCTATGGTATGCAATACCTCTTTGGTCAGTTTGGGTCAGGTGTCCTGTTTCTGCTTCCTCCTGGCTTCCCCTCCTCCTTGGCAGAGCATGAGGCTCACAAAGTCCTTGATCAGAATAATCATTACTGAGCAGCAACTCTTTAGTTATCAGCTCTGTTCCCAGGCTGCAAGTCAAAAACACTGCACCAGCTACTAAGAAGGAGAAAAATGACTGCTACTGCTGAACCCAGGACAATCACTTAGGTGCTTTTGAGTTTTAAGCAGATACTTAAGATGTCCTTTGATGAATAGGAACTCATGAATGAAGAGATTATTACTGTAATTCTCTATTTCCTGTAAATTATGGGACTTTGATACAAAGATATTATTTGCTTGTATAAAAGTAACTAATTTTTCCCTCTCCTCAAAATATCCTAACTCAATGGATTTATAAGAGGTATTTAAAAGACATGGATGCAGCACTTAGGGACATGGTGTAGTGGTAGATTTGGCAGTGCTGGGGGAATGGTTGGACTCAATGATCTTAAAGGTTTCTTCTAACCTAAATGAATCTGTGATTCTATAAAAACCACACAGTCTTTTCTCTGTCTGCTGTTGTAACATGCTGGAAGAGCTATGGTAAGGAGCATGGGGAAAGGGACTGCGCAGCACCAATCATAGAGAGTGAACATTGTGGCACAGACCTTGCTGCATACCCAGAGTACAAACAATTAAACATATGCTAAGAGTTATTTGAGAAAATAAAGAATAGAAGACAGAAAAGTGGCTGATTTAGAAGGATCACAATATTTAGTTAAGACTCAAGGCCTAGCTAAGACATTGTTCAGACACATTCATACCAGGGGCTCTGAAAGAATCAGCTTATACCAGGGCACACAAGGGCAGCACCAGGCCCTTTCAGCTCTAACCTGACAAAAGCACTCCTGAATCACAGATATAGAGTGGGAGGCTCAGGGCCTCATCCAAGAGTGAGTCAAGTGTGTATTTTCCTAGGAGCTTAAAACCAGACTTGAAATATGTTGGATACTAGAGGAGCTCCCGATGGATAAAGCCCACTGCGGCTGGTCTCTGAGCACTAGCAGATGAAGAGGCTTTTGCTCTGGTAGACTAGCATCCAGCTAAACCATTCGGTTCTGGCAGACTGGATAGATAGAGCTGGAAACAGCAGTAGCCAAGTATTTCTCATTACTTTTTGCTGCTGAAAAAATGGAAAATGGAGGAAATTAATTTGCTGAGGCATGCAACCATGCCTGGTTGTCCTTAAGGCTTTTGTTCAGCCCTAGTACACAGCAAAGAAATATGTAAGAATGATTTCAGTAAAGGTTCAGTGTTCCGCTTGTCACACAAGGCAGCAAATCTGTGGCTGACTGGAGCATGCTGCTGCTCTTTGGGGAGCAGCAGCTCTCTCTTGCCACATCACTTTGCTTAATCTCTGGATCACTCCCTGGAGGTCCAGCTTTGCAAACATCATCTGCCAGGGATGCAGGTAGGGAGCAAAAAGGGAGTCAACAGATATGAAGTGGAACCTGCAGCTGTGGGGCCTTGGAAACTGAAGAGCAGTTGCCTCCCCTCAAAGCAGCTCAAAGCAGTAAGCAAAAGAGACCCAGAAAAGCCAGATTCCTTCCTGAGTCCCTCATTGTACAATCTCTAACCCTCTGTCCAGCCAGTGCCTGGTTAAATACCAGCTATGTGCATCCTGTGAGTATTTTAATTCTTTGCTACCCATCCACAGCTATTGTACCCGCTGCCCTGTGATGCTGGGGATCCTTCTCCATGCTGAGAGGCCTGTGCACTTCCATTAGCCATGAAGCTCAGTGTCTCCTTATGGTGCAAAGGACTTTGAAGAGTGGGAGAGAGCACAGCAGAAGCCTAAGAAAAAATGTCTAATGACACTCTTAGGCTTCAGAATATGATGCTGAGAGCCTCTGTGAACTGCAGTCACTGCAGTCAGAAGTGATCATTTCAGTGTAAACAAGCAATATTCCTTAAAGCTGCTAACACTGACAGCTAGTGGCTCCTTAGGGTTTCCAGGTTTCTGTGTCTGAAGTTCTTGTGTCCTGAAGTTAGTAAAAGACCCAACAACCTCTCTCATGAGGGAAGGCTGAGAGAGCTGGGCCTGTTTAGCCTGGACAAGAGATAACTGAGAGGGGATCTGATCAATGCATACAAGTATCTTAAAGGGGGGTGTCAAGAGGATGGGGCCAGACTCTTTTCAGTGGTGCCCAACAACAGGATAAGGGGCAATAGGCATAAACTGAAACACACGAAGTTCCATCTGAATATGTGGAAGTACTTCTATACTTGGAGGGTCATAAAGCACTGGAACAGGCTGCCCAGAGGTTGTGGAGGCTCCTCTGGAGATATTCAAAACCCACCTGGCCATGACACTATACAATCTGCTCTAGGTGAAAGTGCCTTAGCAGGGGAGTAGGACTAGATGACCTCCAAAGATCCCTTTCAACCCCAGCCTTTCTGTGATTGACATCTAAATTGCTTCTAATAATATAACTGCACCATGAAAACAGTTACTGCCTTATGCTAAAATAAGAAACAATGATTGTGATGATATTTTTGTTTTATTAAGAGATACTCTTAATAGAATATCTCTTACCCAGATATGGGTTCAAATTTGAACAGGAGAAGTTTAGGTTGGATATAAGGAAGAAGTTCCTTACTGTTAGGGTGGTGAGGCACTGGAATGGGCTGCCCAAGGAAGTCATGAATGCTCCATCCCTGGCAGTGTTCAAGGCCAGGCTGGACAGAGCCTGGGGTGACATGGTTTAGTGTGAGGTGTCCCTGCTTATGGCAGGGGGTTGGAACTGGATGATCTTAAGGTCCTTTCCAACCCTAACTATTCTGTGATTTGATGACTCTTCTCTTTAAACTTATGCTCCTCATTACCACAAAATAGTGATAATCACTGATCTAATTCTCAGGCTCCATTTATGCCTAACAGTACATTAAATCTGCTCCTTAATTGCCAGAGAGATGTAGGCTCCTGGATATTTCCTTCCAGTTCTTTTCTTAAGCACATGCAGCATTTCTGCTCCCTAAAACCTTGTTCTACAGAAGGCTGTTATGTGGCTTTGATACTGTGGAATCATATTCTTCCTAGACAGTAGACTGGGAAATCTGTATGTTACCAAACATTTGTTAAAATATTCATATTCCAAACTGGTTTCAAGGTGTACCTTAAAACAAATCAGAGATTCTGAAAGTTACCAGGAATTAGTCCAACATTTTCCAGTCAAACCCCATAGTTTTAGGTACTGGAGTGAATATTGTGTTCCCAAAAGGGAACAGCAAATTGGAAAAGTGTAAATGTTACGAGAGGTACAAGCCAGCAGCCAAAATTCCAAATACTTTTCCCTGAATCATCTTACGCTGTGAGATTTGACATCTGCACAAACACTGTTCCCTCCTGAGGCAGAAACAAGGAAGAATTTGACATCTGAAAATAGCTTTCCCAAGAATCTTTCTCTCACACGTCTGTTGCCATGTTAGACACTAGGAAAAGTACAGAAGTGTGTGAATGTTTGGGTGTGAACACCTGATTATGTGTCATGCTGTTGTGTGATGTGCCATTAAAAGCAAGTCACAAGGGTGACTGTAATGCAAGTGTTGCTGAGTACAATTGTGTGAGCTTTGGCAGTTGCAGAAGGAAAACAACCTCCACTGAATTCTTTTCTGCAGCAGCACATCTGCATCCCCTCTGGATCAATAAGCCCTGGGTGGAGAATCCTTTTATCTCACCCAGTCCTTCTTTCCTCTTTCTTTATAAGCTTTTCAAATAGCACAAGAAAAGAGAAGCCTCACAACTTTGTTGTTGCACCTCACAAATGAAGCTTGTCCCACATGAGCCCG
Organism: Agapornis roseicollis; assembly: GCA_002631895.1. NCBI lineage: Eukaryota > Metazoa > Chordata > Aves > Psittaciformes > Psittacidae > Agapornis > Agapornis roseicollis. The sequence goes on from NDXB01019323.1 coordinate 68,692, forward strand.
AACCACAGAATTGTTTGGAGATTCTGATAAAGCAGAACCTGGCAGTCTATTGCCCAGTCTTTGACAGGATATATCAGCATAATTGCACAGATTTTATCCCTAATGTAAATGACCAAACACAGCAATGCCTTCCACGGGTTTTCTGTAGAAAGAGTCCTTTCTAACTGCATCTTTCCCTACTGTACACACTCATGGCTCTTCTGTTTCCCTTTTCCTGTATGTCACTGGATGGGATTAGCAGTGGATTCTGAGCACCATTCAGATACAATGATCTGCCAGTGAATTCATTCTATGGGTGTTTGAATTCCCCAAGTGTAACTTCCAGATTTAATTTACTCCCATTATATCACTGAAAGAGTGCTTCACTTTCCTTATTCTCACTCCTGGGATACTTTATGCTTCCTTATGCTATTCCAAAAAGACATGCCAGCTGCACAAAGCATCAAGTTTTATAATGGTTTTATTTTTGGCTAGCTCATAATTAACAGTTACCTGCTGAGTTAAAGTATTATTCTGCATCCCCTGCCTAACACCACAGAGTTGACTGCTCAGTGCAACCATTTTACCACTTCTTTTGTTATTATTATTTAAGGTACTGTGGTATTCTGGATACATTAGAAAATGATGTTATTGAAATGATACTGCTACCACTGAGGACTCTTCAGCTCCTCATACCACTTACTGTGTCCAAGCTGATAAATATGAAACATCGCCTGTTGATAACCTGCAAGGAACATTATTTTCCTCAAGTGGAACAAGGTCTCTAGTTGTGGCATACTGGAGGGACCTTTACCCCAACTGCCACCCATTAGCATGCTAATCAGCAGCAAAGTGAAGAGTCAGAGCCAAAACTACAACCTCAAATACTAGTCAAAACTTGAAGGAAATCACTTGCATTTTACTCACCAGTAAGTCTGGCACAGATTTGCTGTAACTTCATGACCTTTCTGTTTCTGTCTTTTCTCCACAGAGCAGTTGACATTTATGTGAGAGGTATTTTCCGTGCTGACTGGGTGCTTTAAATCCAAACAAAGAAGAAAGAATAATAGACATCAGTGAATCAATCAGTGAATCACCACTCATGAATGAAAAGTGGAGTCAGAGAGAGGGGGAAGAGGGTGTAAGAATTAAAGATTTCCCCTGCAGAATGCCAGCCCCATCCTCTTCTACCTCTCTTTCACCTCCCATCCATGCCAAATTGCTGTCAATAATTAAACCAGACGTTCACTCTGCTTTCCCATAGAATCATAGAACAGTTCGGGTTGGAAAGGACCTTAAGATCATCCAGTTCCAACCCCCCTGCCATAAGCAGGGACACCTCACACTAAACCATGCCACCCAAGGCTTCATCCAACCTGGCCTTGAACACTGCCAGGGATGGAGCATGAGTGACCTGTACTTCTAGCCCCCTCCTACCAAATGATCTGATTACTCCATCTTCAAAAATACAGTTAATACACCTGAAAATGGTCCATGATCATCTGCTACACACAGCATGCCAGCATCATTCCTTTCTGTAGGCCCATGCTGGCTGGATACATTCCCAAATATCTGCCTACTTCCAAGCTCCAAGGCCTGCCAAAGCAGCGTGTGTATCTGAGTTGGCCAAACACTAGGTCATGCCGTTCAGGCTCATTGTCACTTTAAAGTTTATACCTACTTATTTTCCTTATAGTTTCATCCTTTCTACTTATTGCCCTAATACTGGAGGTATGCTGCAGGTTTGGGATTCATATTCACATCTGAGAGGGAAAGGCTTCTGTTTGTGAATGGAAGTTTAACTCCCCATGTGTGAAAAGGGAAGCTTTCAGAGAGGATTTGGTTTACAGTGAGGGACAAATATGCTTTTATTTGCATTGTGATCAGTTACTCTGTATCAGATGAAGTAAATTACATGTTAGACAATTAAATGTGGGAGGGATTTTAGGAATGAAATTTTCACATTCTCAGACTGAACACTCAGATTTCTTGCCTGGGAAGAAATGAGATGACCAATGCAATTTAAGCACACCATTTTTGCCTCTAACACAAAATGAACATCCCTAATGTGTTGGCTTAGGTGCATTTACCTCCACATTTTCTCAGCAGCTCAGAACATGAACGCAGCTCTGATACAGGCAATGCTATGCAGGAGGTAGCATGCTATTTTTTGCTGACTGCTCTTTAGACCTCCATTCTGCAAAGGGCTGAGTGCTCTCAAGTCTCCATCTAGTCAATGAGAAGTGAAGTTACTTAAGGTGTTAGACTGTATCTTACAAACTCTTTGCTGTACAATTGCCTTGAGTGAATTTTGGCATTTTCCCTCCACATTACCAAAATGAGAAAATGTTGCCAGGACATGACTGAAACTCAAGAGCTGCCGGAAGGAAGTTTGAGTGGCCTGAGTTCACAGCCTGGCTCTTGTGGGATAAGAAGGTACACGCAGCAGTGGTTGCCTCTGTTCCATTAGCTCTACTGCGTTCCTTTTCCATCTGTGCCCCTCAGACTCACACTGCTGTCATCCACGTGGTCACGGTGTGCAGTTGCCAGACTCTGAGGCTGAGAACAGTGTACAGGCGGACTGAGCTGAATTTTTCATGATGCTGATATCAAACTGCTCTCCCATTCTGACAGCTTTGTATGAAGAGGTCAGTAGACATTCAGACAGTTATAGGTTTCTTTCTTACCTCATAGCCAATCCCACTGGAGGTCTGAGATCATCCGTGATAAACCCCAGCACAGGGAAACAATGCAGTTGCTGGGACATTCTTTGTCTTGCAGGGTTACTTTTTTAGCCTACAGAATTCTCTTTTCCAGCACAACTCTCTCCTGGGATCCAACAACAGCAGATGAGGCAGCCAGCTCTGTTCTGCTGCTTTGCTGAAAGAGAGAGGGATGTGATAAGGAAGAGAAAGAAAGTGCTGTTTGCCTCCAGCCCTTTTTCTGCTGGAGTAGAGGTGCTCTACAGGGCACCATTCTTTCCATTGGGAGAAAAGAGGAAAGAATGAAAAACAAGGCACAGCAAGACCACATGAACAGCCCCAAATGAAGCATGAGATTAGTATCATCATGAGACCTCACCTGGAGCATTGTGTGCAGTTCTGGTGTCCTCAACATAAAAAAGACATGGAGCTGTTGGAACAAGTCCAGAGGAGGGCACGAGGATGATCAGGGACTGGAGCATCTCCCATACGAAGACAGGCTGGGAAAGTTGGGGCTGTTCAGCCTGGAGAAGAGAAGGCTGCGTGGAGACCTCCTAGCAGCCTTCCAGTATCTGAAGGGGGCCTATAGGGATGCTGCAGAGGGGCTATTCATTAGGGACTGTAGTGACAGGACAAGGGGTAACGGGTTCAAACTTAAACAGGAGAGGTTTAGATTGGATCTAAGGAAGAAATTCTTTCCTGTGAGGGTGGTGAGGCACTGGAATGGGTTCCCAAAGGAAGTTGTGAGTGCACCATCCCTGGAAGTGTTCAAGGCCAGGTTGGATGAAGCCTTGGGTGACATGGTTTAGTGTGAGGTGTCCCTGCTTATGGCAGGGGGTTGGAACTGGATGATCTTAAGATCCTTTCCAACCTGAACTATTCTATGATTCTATGATATGTCACAGTCCTACCACAGTATTGTTGTACCAGCTTTACCACCAACTTGTGCTCAGTCTCAGTATGTTGACACTCGGGTGCAGAGGTAAGGCTCTGTAGGACAAATGTACCCCTTTACCCACCTCCTCAAAAGATTTAACTAGACCTCATATCCTTTGCTTTCACAGCTTCTGCCTTCCCATGGCAATAGAGAAAATGAAAACATAGGAAATATTGACAATTTACAGAATCTAGTAACTTGCCCTTTAAAAGAATCATATTACTCAGACGTGCTCTGTAGTCATTAGAGACAATAACTTTAGCAACTGATTTCTCAACTGTGGCTCAAACTATTACCATTACTTTTAAAACCCAATGTACTGCATGAATACCAAATGTATTTATTGGAGTTACTTGATGTCTCCCATTAATTGTGAAGAGAGCCTGAATTTGCTGCCTTTGTCATAAATAAAGCCATTTATTTAACTGGAAATATCTGGCTTTTCATTCAATATGAAGCACTTAGATACAACCTCATGTGACCTTAAAGTCACTGCACTTCATCTCTAAGCATCATTAAAATAAGAAATAAGGTACTTATCTCTGCTTAAAAATGCAAAGGAAAATGATTCAGCTACAATATTGTTTCCTCTGTAGAAATGATTTTGGGGTGAAAAATCTTTTTTAGGAATGTCAAAATGCAAAACAATACTGCACTGAAACAGTAACAAGTTCCTTTACTTCTTTAAAAAGCCAAATGGCATGAATTCTCATTCTTCCTTTCCCTCTCCTCACTCTTTGCACTTAAAAAATGTCATTAGCAAACCCAGGAACAGACTAAAGGGTGCAAGCAGCCTATAAAGCTCAGATGGGGTGAAAAATCGAATGTTGAAACTTTGCAAACAAGTTGCTCTGAGTCAATTTTCCTGCAGCTGAATCTATGCTCTTGTCTATTCTCATTTCCCACAGGTACCTATGGAATTGGCAAAGTGAAGTTTTTCCTAAATAACTTGCTGGTATTCAGCACGTTGCTTTATTTCCTCTCCTATAACTGAGTTGTGCCGGTTTGACATTCTGATTCAGCACTGTAAAAAGAGCAGACTCAATTTACTGAGATTTCTGTCACTGATGCATTTAGGAAAAAAAAGACCTGATTCAATTTTGCAGCACATCCATTAAGGGGAATGTATTCACTTTACATTTGTTTGCAGAACCAAGTACTCGTCAGGAACAAGAGGAACATCTCACTGCTTCCTGGAATAAGTCATAGCTTTGGAAAGGGATTGTTCTGACCTGAGGCCTGGTTTCCACAAGGTTTTTCTGGTTTCCCAGATGGAGTCCTGTCACATGGCTATTTGCAGGCCACCTGCAAAGCAATTTTGGTACTCTCTTGGCCCTGAGTACATGAACATCTGAAGGGTTTCACGCTGTGTGAAAGAAGAGGGAGAACAAAGAGGTAAATAATAGCAAAGGACCAGTGGAATCCAGATTACCATAGTAAAAATGGGAATTAATAACATATAATGTTCTTCAGCAAGCTGTCCACCCTCCCCTACTGCTTCCCTCTATTTCTGGGGGCAATTTTGCACACCCTTTTAGAAGTGATACCGATTTTGCCTGAATGAGGGCTCAGGATGTTCCTGCCTGTCCCATCAACATCCCCCTGCCCCTGTGCACAAGTCCACCCACAGCCTAAAGAACCCCTTATCTCCCAAAACCTTTAGGTGACACTGCCTGACCTAGCTGTTGTAATGCTTAGCACAGTTGATGGAGCAAAAGGAAAAACATTATGGTCCTTAATACCCTACTGCTACCAGCTTCTTTTTAACAAGGAGGAAGGAGAAGCGGTCATTTTGTAGGAAACTTCAGCTGGAGTATCCTGAAAAATCATCTGCAAGAAAGGGGCTTGTATGCAGCTCTTTGTACTTACACTGTTTCCACTGATCAATTTCAACACTTTGTGCTGCTGTTGCCATCAAAATGTACTCTTCTGTACATAAAGGAAGGCTCTTCAGGCTCTTCAAGTTTTTTAATGCTTTGTGTTGCCGTTGCCATCAAAGCGTTCTCCTCTGCATATAAAGCAAAGATCTTCAACAGTTTTCCTAAAGGATGCAGATTGGAAACAGCAGAGGAATAATGGAGAAGCTGAAAAAGATGTTTCTGAGTGGCAAGTGTATAACATACCTAAAATCGAAATTTTATTACATTGAACTTCTGGATTCAGAGATACCTGGATGGATTCTTCCCATACAAGGACACCTTATACAGATGTGCTCTACAGACACACACACACATATCTATAAATTAGTTATCTCTACCTCCAGACCACACTGTCATGGTCACTAAGGAAGAACAGAATGACAGAAAAGGGGAGCTGAGTGCAATAATCCTGTTGACCACTGCAAGAATCATATTGACCACCTGCTTCTACTGATCAACTCCAGAAATAAATGGTGGTGAGAACTCAGCCCCATTCTGGTGCTGGTGGTTCCTCAGATCCAGTTATCAATTTTCAGTTTCTCAGTGTAGCAGAGATCTCTTTTTTTGAACCAGAAATAGCTTCATATGGCTGGGACCTGAATCTCCTGAAACTTGTCCATTGTAGAATNCCAGAAATAAATGGTGGTGAGAACTCAGCCCCATTCTGGTGCTGGTGGTTCCTCAGATCCGGTTATTAATTTTTTCAGTTTCTCAGTGTAGCAGAGATCTCTTTTTTTGAACCAGAAATAGCTTCATATGGCTGGGACCTGAATCTCCTGAAACTTGTCCATTGTAGAATTACCTCATCCTCTGCTTCTAATGCAATATATTAATGGACCTTTATCCAAATATTTAGTATCTGTTAAAAATATAAAGTCTACTTATGGTTTCTCCTAACTTTCTAAGCTTCTAAACAAATAGCTGAGAATAGAATAAGCAGCTCTTCCACAGACACCTACAAATTGACTACACTTCTGACCTTCTCCTGTAACAATTTCCAAAGCTATTCAACAAAGTTTTGAATTCCCTACCTCACATTATGAGAGATGGGATTTGTGGGAGCTTCAGGCCAACAGGAGAACACTTAAAAGCTTCTCATTTGTATTCCCAGGAAGTAGCTGGATCTTTATTCTTTTCCTGCCTCGTGTTTTCCAAAACTTGAAGAAAAGAACAATTGTGAGGTTCTCCAGCATTTGTCAGGCTAGGAAAACAATTCCAACAGACATCATTTTCATTCAGTGAAACTGAGTTTTCTGTGGTCTTTCTTCCATCATTTAGAAATTGCAAAGGCCAAAGCTTTCAGGTATTATACTTAAATAATTATAACTAATTATTAAAGCCACCAAGTACTTGATTGATATTAAGGGATCATTGAGTAGGTATTTTCTGCTTAGACACAAAGTCAGTTTAAAGACTACAAGTAAATAGCCAGTTATTGATATTGAAATATCTAGGGAAAGGTAGAACACTCTGGATTGAGCTGCCACTTCTGCCAGCGTGACTCCAAAGACAGACCCAGCCAGCCCAGTCCCAAATCAGGGGCTGCTGCTTGTGCTGCTTCGCTGGTATCTATAAATGCACAGAGGCAAAGCACACTTTCTATATCCCATAGGTCATGAGGCCTGTTGCATACACGATGCATCTCCCATTTTTATTTTGCCCAAAAAATGCTGATAGCAACTCCTCTGAGTTCAACCAGCTTCTGTATGGCTGATAGTAGCAGAACAGCCCTGAATTTGCTTCACTATGCTTGTTTAAACAATTTAAGCTTAAAATGATCCCAGGGCAAAAATTAGGGCTATGCCTAACAAGTACATTAAACCTTATTACATCTATTAAGCCCAGGGAGCCACCCTTGTTGCAACTGCACATTATGTTAGAAAGCAGTTACGGGCAGTGTACTGAATTCCCTAATCAAACCAGCATGGGAGGCACTTTTTGTGACATTTAGAAACCCTCAATTACAAAATACTGAGCTAAAAGTGCAAAGAAATGGATTTTCCTAACACAGTACCAGAAAACGAACAGGCACTGGATGGAGGCAAAGAATGGGAAGCTTATTTTGCCTTCTGGTTTTACTTTTATTCTTTTACTTTGGTATCTTAAGATACTCAAAATGAATAAAAAGCCTAATATTTGAGGAAAAAAGAATCGTCATTTGAGCAATAAAGCATGTAGAAATTGTCCAAGGGACAAAAATCAAAGGTGTTTCCATCTGCAACATACAAAACAGGAGAGTATCTTTTATGACTTCATAGCATCTTTCTTTAAAATGTAAAAACTACAAAAGTTCAAGTATTTATGAAGTTGAAAATGCTTAATTCCTCTTCTTTCATATCTGCTATGTCTTCTACTGGTGGTTTAAACTTAAGCATATGCTTCTGGAATAGGTATTTTAGTGCTGGGATCTTCAACGGAAACCAGATGGCAAAAATCATAAATCTTTCTCCCTTCTGCTCTTTGACAGTCCCCATCAAGGCAGTTACTGGGCTGGAAGATCAGGTTTATGTTTGTTGTTATAAAAAGATTCTTTGTGCATCCAATGTGGTTTTAATTGTCTAGAATCCCTGATTTAGTGAGATAGTACATGTAAACAGTTATAGAAAGATCATATACCATATTCTCCATGTAGTCTGGAGGCACTGGTGTATTATTTCACACAAATAAAGTGACTTAAGAGTATCTCAGACTGGAAGCACTTGAGGATTACTGATGCAGAATACCAAATAGCTGTAAAGAAGCACTATAACACACAAGGGTGTCACTCCCAAATAGGAAATAAGGATCCAGTCTTGAAACAGTCAAGTATAACCAGAGACAAAACTGACATGGTAGGTAAGCATTTTAAGGCTTCATCTGCAAATGGAAGGGATGATCTGTCTACAGCCTTAACAATAAATAGCATGGTTAAATAGTTTAGAAATTCTTTTGATCACTGATCTTAATAAACCCTCACAAGATAAGAAGAAATCCTTCATCATTAATGCTCATGATTTCAAGGCAAAGCTTGAAAGATCTGAAAGCTCAAATACAACAGCTAAGACTATGCTGGTTGTTCTTGAGACTTCTGGAGAAATAAAATGTGCAATTAGAGCCCTTTGAGTACCTGAAGAAATTTCAGCATTGACAAAGTAATGCTCCAAACAGGAATGCTATCGGAAAATTTTTAACACTTGCTTCAAAATAAATATTCCAACATATTTTGATGTAGAACCTGCAAAACATCTGTGGACGTTCATTTCAACTCATTTCAGTGTTTACTGTTTCCAATGAAAACAGCTGCTGAAATCAAAAACTTCCCTACTTTGCTGGAAAATTCTTCCATCAACATAATTTTAGGTTCCATGAGAATCTTTTGAGGAAATAAAGGTGAGAGAAAACAGTACATTAAGAATACAACACCACAAATGCCAGATTTTATTGAGGTACTGCGTTCACATCTGTTTGTGCACTGAACAATTACACTTGGCTAAAAGACAATATTCCTGATGGGGAGACACCACATGAAGACGGCAAACAGAGAAAGCTTAAAGCAAAGCTTGGTCAACATGGTGCGGCAAATTCTGCTCTGCTTGACAACTGTGTTACCTCACTGGAACTGCACAGGGTAAAGACAACATTTTACATGAAAATGACTAGCAGCAGGAGCTGGTGCGTGCAAATCAAAGTTCACTGCTTCTCAATACAGCAATCATACATAAATACGTATCCCAGCACAGCTTTAGATTGGCCTCTGGTTATCAACGGTGGTTGTAACAGCCAGGAAACTCCTCTGGAAGAGTGAGTCAGACTCTTGTGGCTTACAGTCACAGTCCATCCTTGTGGCTCAGGAAACCTCTTCAAGCCACTTGGCTTTGTCAACAGCTTGTTTTGGTGGGGGCCTTGCGAAGGATGCAGCTCTCTATCTGAAAAATACCAATCAGAGTTAAGAATTAACCTGAACAGAGAAAGACTTTTTAACTGTACTGCACAGCAGAATTGTTAAGGAGATCCGGCAAACAAATCTAGAACAAACCACACAGTTTAATCTGTTTCACTGGCATCATGTCTTTCCAAGCATCTCATTACTTTATCGTGCGAAAAACTGCACCTCTGAAGGGCATCATTACAACTATGAAACATTAAATGGCTCCTCTGTGGATGTATGTGGACAGGTAGATCTGCTGTTGCTTCTCCTCTGTGAAAGTGAGGATTTCACCTTACATGTGAAGGCTCAAGGCACAATGGTGCTAGAACTAAACAACAAAAAAAAAAGGCTTAGCAGATGTGTGCTTCATCTAACATTTCTGTGCAGTGCCTCCTGGAATATGCACCATTAATATCTACATTAATCCACACATTTCTTTTTTTTTTTTATGATAGACATACTCACAATGCGTGCCTTTAATCTTGAAGGATACCAAAATATATTCCAGACTACACCTGAAGGATTTCTGTACAAAGAAATCACTCCGCTGCCCATTAAAACAGGATTGCTTCTGAGGTGAAGCACAACAGCTGTTGGTACAGCTGGGCTTAGAAACAGATTGTCTGGATAAGCAAAAAACAATGGACATGCACTGAAGTCTAGCCAGAAAATCTCAGCAAATTCAGCTACTGACGGAAGTTCTGAAGTGTGAAATCTTGGATTTCAAGGCAGATGGCAACTAGCAGCAAACAGCATCCCAACCAGCAAAGAACATCACTTGCAATGCCAGTTCATCAAGAAGAATGAAGCTTATTTAAGTTACCGGTGATACTTCTGTACATTCTAGATTTTATTCTGCTTAAGGTGCTGGGGACAGTTATACATTCCTGACCAACCTAAATAAAAACATACAAGACACACATACAAACTTACATTTGTACCCTCCCCCAGTATTGCCATCAGGTTGACAGCAGGCTCAGCATGAATCAGCAGCATGCCCTGGCAGCCAAGAGGGCAAACCACATCCTGGGCTGTGTTAAACACGCTATCACCAGCCAGGCAAGAGGTGATCATCCTTCTGCATTTAGACTTCATGCAGCCTCACCTTGAGTTCTGTGCGCAGGTCTTGCCCCCACAATTTAAGAAGGATTAAGGTAACCGAGTGAGTCCAGAGGAGGGCAACATAGCTGATGAAAGGGCTGGAAAGTATGTCCTGTGGGGAGTGGCTAAGGACCTTGGTCTTGTCTAGGTTGGAGAAAAGGAGGCTGAGGGGCAACCTCATTGTTCTGTATACCTTTCTGAGAAGGTGATCTATGAGGGTGCTGAGGCACTGGCACAGGGTGCCCAGAGAAGCTGTGGCTGCTCCATCCCTGGCAGTGTTCAAGGCCAGGTTGGACACAGGGGCTTGGAGCAAGCTGCTCCAGTGGAAGGTGCCCCTACCCACGGCAGGGAGGTGGAACTGGATGAGCTTTAAGGTCCCTTCCAACACAAACCATGCTGTAATTTCATGATTCTATGACCTCTTCTTCTTGGTCTACAATAACATCATAACTGTGGGAATGCTTCAAAGCTGCATCATAGAATCATCATGGGAGGTTCAGTCTGGACATTAGGAAGCACTTCTTTACTGAGAGGGTGGTCAAGCACTAGAACAGTCTTCTTAGAGAGGTGGTCATTGCCCCAAGCCTGTCAGTGTTTAAGAGGTATTTTAACAATGCCCTTAATACTTTGCTTTAGCTTTTGGGCAGCCCTGCCGTGGTCAGGCAGTGGGACTAGATGATTGCTGTAGGTCCCTTCCAACTGAAATAGTCTACTCTATCTCTGCATACAGCATTTCTGCTTAAGTACCATATCAGAAGGGATCTCAGATGTTCCTATTATGGCCATCGCTTTTTCTCCAGACTAGGGCCAGACCCACACACAGCCTGACACATCATCCAAGACCCTGGCTAATCACAGCAGCTTGACACACATTTCCCTCCCAGACCGGGGCAGAGTCTAGCAAAAGCCAAGAGTTACTGGTGTGGCTAATGGGATCCCTGGGGCTACTTCACAGCCCCACACAAAGGCTGAAGAGATCCTTCAGTCTAATCTGTTCAAGACACCCTTGGAAGAAAGTTCCACAAGTTGCCTCATTGGCTTGTCCAGTACTACTATTACCCTTACAGTTTGGAATATTTTCTATTACTAAATCTGGATCTACTTCAAAGTGAAATTCAGCACAGTACTTACCCTGCCTGCCACAGACATGAAGGATACTCACTGTCCTGTTTTACATAACTGAACACTGTCACTTACCTTTTCTGCACTGAAGCCTGTCCTGCCATTTAAAAGCCTAAATACTTTACCTCAGTTTTCTCTTTTCTCCAGTATATCAATACCTAAAAGCATTACTGACAGAGACACTGCCAGCACTAACTGGAACAAATTACATCCTTACATCCTATATACAGTTCCCCTCTTTGATACATCAGACTAAAGGACCCCAGAACATCAATACTTTGTGTATGGCATACTGTAAACCCCAAAGTTGTTTTTTCTCCCACACTACTTTATCTCCCTTAGGTATATTTGAGGATTTGATTTCTCCTTTTTAAATACAACACTCTGCTTTTATCTTTATTGTATTTCACCTTTTTTTTGATTTCAGACCATTTCTCCAGGGCACTGAGATAAGTCTGACAGGCAGTTTTACTCCCAAAGGCTTGCAAGTCTTCTCAGGGTGGTGCCATCATAAATTTTATACATATGCTCTTTAGTCCTTCAGCCAAGCTCTTACTACTCAACTGGGATGGAGTACTGAGACATCCTTCCCTCTGAAAATGCGTTTGAGAATGAGCCACAGAAAACTTCTCTCTGACTGCCTTTTCATAAAGACCTGTAGTCTTTATGAACCACTTGTTCACACTTCTCTGACTGGCAAAATTACCTTGACAAAGAGTGAAATTAGACTAGTTTGTCATGATTTGCCATCATGAGATCTGTGTTAGGTTTTTCTTTATGCGTAACTCGATTGTTTAATAATTTGATATATTACCACTCTATGTTAGAAGCGATGCCTCCAGCTGCCTCCTTCCTCTGTTTTCCCTTTTGAAAGCTAAGAGTTGGATTTGCCCTTTTGCTGGAAAAAAAAGATCATGCAAACAGGCTTGAATTGTGTGCTGAGCTACATCAGCTGCAAGGGTGTAGGGGGTCCTCTTCCTCATTAAAGCCCTGTGAATTTGGCAGAGGAAGTACACATGCTAAAATCAAATCTAATTGCCACGTGGAGCTTTCTCACAGCAGTGGAAGGCTTGCAGCCACTGGTGGACTTTCTGGCTTATCACTGCACTGTGGCTCTTCGTAACAGGTGAGGGCATGAAATCTTCAACAAGCAGACTACACGAAAAGCAGAGGATAGAAAACAGGTAGAGATCTGGAACTCCTACCAATACTTTATGGGATAATCTGCTGAAGTTCAGGAAAGATCTTTGCCTCCCATTTCATTTTCACAGAAAGTTCCCAGCTGTTCCATTCTTGATCTGGAAGCAAAAAGGCTCACAGGCTAAGGGCATGGTTTTCCTGATTTTAGCCCGAAAAGTCACAAGTATTTTGAGTCTTCATGACAACATCAACTTCATTTTGCCAACAAAAAGTAACTGGATAATTCATCCACAAAACCAAACTTTTTATTTTTTTAGTCTTTATAGATTATGTGCATTCAAACCCCTACAATAAAATCCTCTGCAACTGGCCTTGCAATTTGCTCCCTGCAAGCAATAGTGCAGGTTACACTTCAGGGTACTCCATAAACATTAGTCTCTATGACATGGTGGAAGACAGGCAAGCTGAAGCATGAGGAAATGAAAGGCTCATGGCCTTGAGAAAGCAATGTCACATTCACAGACCTGAACTGAGGTCTCAGCTCAGCACTTAGCGCCTGCCTCGGATATTTTGGGATTCTCTCACCACAGACGGTTTTCTGACTGCAGGATCCTTTTTAGTCTTCCCATGGCATTTTGCTTCCACAAGCCATTTCATTTGCAACAGCAGTAAGGAAAAAATAGGTATGGAGGTGGGTTAGAAGTTTCAAAATGAGTTTTTGTTACACTGAAGTATTTGCAGGAGGACAAGCAGCCCAAACCAACCTATTATGCTAATAATAAAGAATGCTTGAGAAAGATGCATTTGCACTTACAATGCACAGGGTGGCTTTCTTTTTAAGGGTACAAGAGAAAAGACACGAAGCAAGGACCTCTGACACATTCACTTGCCTGTTCATCTAACAGCAGCTGAGCAAACAAGCCTGCTTCTTTTTGTTTCCCCTGTGACAGACATTGCTGATGTACAGCTATTCTCACATTCTGTGGCTGTTTAGCCACGAGCTTTCACCCCCTACTGACAGTAAAGTGCATGTTTCAGGCCAGCTGAAGTCCTTTGCATTATTCATAAATTCCTCTTAAGTCTGAAGCAGAATTCACCTGCACTGGCATACATTTTAAATACTATTTTGCATGGTCTGTGCCATAGGCAGTTTGATCTTTAGGCATGATTTCAGCACAAAAAATCAAGTCAGTATATGAAACTTCACTTTTTGCAAGATACCACTCTTCAGTTCTTTATCAGACTTGACTCAGCACTTGTAGGTAGCATCCCCAGGAAGCAGGGGATGCTAATTTAAACGACCCACCAGACAGGTCACTGCTTTTACCCTTGGTCACACAGGAGCATTTCTAGCAGTTCATCACTAAACAATTTGTTTTAAATGATAAGCTACAAGGGCTGCCTCCTTAATATGCTCTGGTACATCCAGGACAGCATCAGTAAAAGGCCAAAGGCAGCATAAGGGGAATGTACACAGTCTTTTCATGTACAAATAGATCAGTAAGAAAAGATTTCTCTGTGCAAGGACTGTGTTCAAGTCTCTGCAGATACTCCTATGCAAGGTCAGCATCAGGGCAATTTATAAGGACTGTATGATATAGAATCATATATAAGGACTCATATCACAGGCAGTTTGCTAGTGCTTTCCAGAAACCTAAAAGCCCACATAAAGGTTCGTGCATTTTGAAACATGTTTATCATATCTTCATCACCACAAAGAAAACAGATCAGAGGGTATACAAATACAATAGAATAAGAGGAAAATAAATGTTCTCACTGTACCTATTTTCATGACACCATTGGTAGAATCCATCCAGTGCCTCTGTTTTTTTTTAACATATTGAACTCCCTCTGGTCTCACTGTCTGTAAAACAAAAGCATTTTTAGTAAAACTAACAGCATTATTCTTCCTTCAGTTGCACAGTAACATACACTTGTACCAGGGAAAACAACAGCTCCTGGAATCTTCCTCTACAGTTTTTAGAAGACGGGATAATCTAGAGCAATTCTACTTTCTGTTCATAAGCCTCTATGAGGCTGCAATTAATAACTTCTGTTAAAAAAGAATAAACATTAAGATCAAAACTAGCGTAAGGTACAGTACCATGATATAAGAAGGTCTTACAGCAGGATATCAGAGTGTCTCCTTAAAGGAATGGCAGAAAAAATTCCTGTGTTCAAGACAATAGATTAGAAATCTCAAACATTCATCCTGCTCCAAACATGATCAGTCACTATTGCTTTCACTGCACCTTCCATCCAATGACCCCAAGGCACGGGGGGAGACTCACAATTTGTCTTTATATGAAAGAATCACAACCCTTCGTTTTAGAAAGATTAAAGGGAAAAATTGCAAACCAAGCAATTTTTAATTAGGCATTTCACCTGCTGTCCAGGAAAATTTAAGTTCTGGCATCTCCCATCTTTTCAGTGCTGGATTTTGAAGCTCAGTAGTAGTTCAGTGTTGTTTTTCAGAGCACAACTTCAAAGGTTAAAATAAGTAACAGTTCATTAACATTCTACCAGGCGACTGACAGACACCTGCTTTCCTGCTCTGCTGCTCTCAACCCCATTAGCCCCATCCTTCTTCCACACCTTCCCAGGCGTGCCCAGGCTCTTGAAGTTTCTTCTTTATCTACTAGCTCTAAAACTTCGCCTTGCTCCACCTTCTCATCTAAGCCTCCTTATGGATCTCATCAGTCTTCTCCCCATGCCTGGCTCCCCGTATTTCCCATTAGTCTCAAGTCCTGCACAGTCTGACCTCATTTTCCAGTTTCCCACTGCTTGGGCAACACAGAGATTAAAGAGAAAGAAAGAGGAGAGAGAAGCATAACTAGACAGGGTACTTCTGTCCAAGGAAGCTTGTGGGGAAGGGATTAAAAAAGTTCCTGTAACCAAAAGGGATGTATAGTTGAGAACTTCAGTATTTTCACTTAAAAATAGAAAGGAACCAAGCAAATGAGGCAAAGGAATTACTTGGCTTTGAAGGGTTTTGAAAGCTACATTTTATTTTGTTTGAATTGAAAAGATCCGCAGTTTGGAATTTGATAGTTTGACATTTCAAAAACTCGGTAAAACAGTATTTAGGCCAAGATCTTCGTTGAAACCAAGTCTTTTCAGTGAGTTAGTTCAGCTGTGATCAAAAGAAACCCAAAAAGCAGAACTATAAGATTCCTGATCAGCTATAAGAGGAAGGAAGCCTGGTTTTGAGATCTGCCTACTTTTCATATCTAAACCAGCTTACAGCATCTATGGGTATCTTTGCAGTATAAAACCTGACTCAATGAACTGCAAAAGCCTCACTGTTACAAGAAAGTTTAGGAAATGTAAAAGCTTACGAGTCCAATTTAAACATTTCTAGATCTAATCTTTCCTAGCAATAGAACTTCATACTAACGCTACCCTGCATTAAATCTGAATTCCCAGCTCCAAAACAGGAAAGTTCCTCATTTCCTAAAGGAAAAGAAATAATCTCTTGGAAGGGCTTAGATTTACTTTTCTTCTAGAAGTTGAGCCCATTTGGCAGGTTTTCCCCATATACAAGTACCTGAGGCAGATGGCTGGCAAAGTAAAAGGTAGCCTAACTAGGGAAAGCTTAAGGCCAGCTGCAGGAAGACCATGTAGTGGAAATTATTGATAAGCCTAGAAAGCAAAGCTATCAACGCATACTTCAAAACGCAAGCACAGTGTCACTGAATTCAGACAGCAACTCTGGTTTCAGAACCAACAGCCAGCTAACTACAGAGCTAAGGAGGAGAATATGAGAGTTCAGTGCTTTTTCATCAAAATATCTGAATGCTTTGTATATTTGAAGAGTGTCCTGTGAGGAATTGTAATTAAGGACAGAAATAGGGACAAGAAGGTCATCCGGCTATTTTTTGAGCTGAGTTTTTCCTTATGAAATGAAACCATGAACTTTTGCATACTATGATGGCACTGCTGTGTAAGAACACAGAATTAATCTCTTCTATTAAAGAACATTTCTCCCCAGCACTTATGAGTAATTTAGAAGGCCACAGTTCTCTTCACACTCCAATCCAAAGGTCCCTGCTGTCTGACTCTGAATGCATTAGAGAGGTCTTCTTGCGCTAAGCTTAAAGGAAAATGTTAGTTACCATCATAAAATCTAATTTGCTATTCTCACTTCACAACAGTATAGGACACCTTGCCCTAAAGGTCCTCCTGGACTAATTCTGGCTGAAACACAGGGATAACTCAGAAAATGTGTTTACAAACTGTTTGGGTCACCAAAGAGGAAAGTCTCTCCCTACCTTTTTACCTTTGGCAGCAAAACCCATTCTAAGGGGCCAGCAGAGGTGACCACTCCTCTCCCATCAGCTGCATGGTCCAGAGAAGCACATGTGCATCTTTCCCAGAGCTGAGCAGCAGATATGCCTCTAGATTCTTCTGCTTATCTCTCCTCTCCTGACAATTATACCATCTTGACCCAGTCCCCCTTATCTCCCCTAGATGCTCCAGCATTGTTCACTCAGCCTTCACAAAATCTTGTGACTCTCTAGTTCTCTACATTTTAAAGGGGATAAACCTTTTGCATAAAGAGAAGCTTTTTGGTTAGGAGGAGGACAAAGCGGATGACCAAATTCCCTTTTGCATTGGGAAAATCCATAAAGTTTGCATTCTCAGGACTTGGATTTCTTTGGGGCCTTTGTTTACCAAGAAACACTTTTATAGTTCTCCAGCCTTCAAATGGGAGAAACAATGAAAAAATCCTTTCTCTCAGAAACAGCTCACTGAGCAACTTGTATGACTAAAAAGTGAGCTCACTATACTAAGAAAAAGTATGCTCCAGTGACTTGACTGCTCCCCTTGGTCTCAAAAAGCATAGCTCAGTTCTCTGCACCACAAAATTTCTGTGTCAAGCTAGTCTTGACATATCATAAGCAAAAGGACAAAGGCCTTCTGGTTAGCGATGCCCTTTGAAAATTCCACTGGACATTAATGTCTGAACTGACACACAAAGCATAAAAACATGACACTTCCCTGCAGTCATGTCTCTGTGAGATGGGGCCAATAGCTTCTCCCTACTTCAGAAAGGTAGCTGTGAGAATAGTTAAAACTGAAGTACTCTGACACTTTAGAAAGGCAGACCATTATAACTCACAAGCTGAACCTCACATCCTAAGGCAGAGTGCAAACAATAAACAAGCGATGTATAAAGAGCTGAGACATGGCCTGTAAAGAAGAGGATTTCATTTAAACAAATACAGTTTGTTGCTGCTTTTTATTGAGAAATAGTAGCTCTGTTAAGAAACTAGACTGTAAAGTCCTTGAGGTAGGGGATCTTCTCACTTGCCTGGACAGTCTTGCACGTAAGGGATCAGCTCTACACTATGCTACTACAAATAGAAATGAGTAGAATTACTAACATTTAAGTAGTTCCTCCTCATCTACACCAGTGACTGACCTCATTTTTCTTGAAATTCAAGTCACATTAGAATGCTAATATTTACTAGGGCTAACAACATGCTTAGCTAACTCAGGAACCCCATATATAATATCTGTGTTGATGCCACCAAAGACCATTTGTTCAAGACTAAATAGAATCAAATTCCAGGCAATGTACTTTCTGAACTCAGAAGCTTTAGCAAAGGCTGCACATCCACTCTATTGGCAGATTTATGATCAATCTTGAAGTCATTTCTGTAAAAAACTCAGCAACTCTACTTCTATATTTAGGAGATCTTGTATGAGCCCATGGAACAATGACCAACTTTGACTATTACATGAAGGAGGAAAGGCATACAATAATCAATTTTATGTTTAATGAAATACAAAGCTCCAACTGAGCTGATGTATTATCAGTGAAATTGAATATAATAAAAAATATTGCTTTTATGAATGAGTGCTCTCTGAATGCTCCAAGGGGACAGATGATGCACAACACCTGATGTGTGACGCAGCTTTTGTCTGAACAGCAGATTATGCTAGCTCAGAAAAAGCAGGGCTGAGCCGAGTTCATAGTTAAAATATATGGTCCTCAGACCTAACATTTTCTGCAGCTTCTAAAAACTGTGTCAATTTTTTAAATTCATTTTTATTGCCTATATATGATTATGCTCAAATCTCAGAAGAACTGAAAGAGGAAGAAAGAGGCTGCTTTTACTGTTCCCCAGGTCTGAAAGCAGCTAACCAGTCATCTTGGAAGACACTCAGCCCTTGCATGACTACCATGCAAAAGAAAACCCAGTATGATGAAGGGAAGCACTCAGGCTTGTCAATGAAATCCTTTAACATTTTCAGAGATTTCTCAATCCTGGCAAAGTGACTGGCTTACAATTTCTGACAACCCACCGAATCAACAGCTAAAGTTACCAGACTTTAGATGTAAAATAACGATCGTTCGGAGCAGCCAAAGAAGCAGAATAATAAAAGTGAAAGAACACAGGATGAGAGCAAAGTCAAAACAGTGTTTAAATACAAAGCAATGACGGCTGAATAAAGCTCAAAACAACACAGGTTTTGGAAAAAGCAAAGTTCTCTCAGCTTCCTGGAGTTACAACACCTGGAATCATGAGAGACAGGATGCCTACATGAATGCTGGGTCATCAGTGGGGAAGCTTGGGATGTTGTTCACCTCATGGTAGGAAGAAAGGAATAATCTCTAATGTCCAAGCAGGATGTGATTCTGCAGCAGGGTTTGAGTTTGTAGAGAAATATGAAATCGCTTGGCTACAGTGGTGCATGAGCATCTGCCTCCTTCCCAGCTCCTTGTATGCCAAACATGTCTGGCATAAAAATACAAAGCATGAGAAAAACAGCACTACTGTCCTGGCAACAGAGCAAGAGCTGATGCCATAACAGGAAAACTTGAGGGAGAAATTAAACAGCAACATGTTCAAAAGCATAATGCCAGTTTATAATTAGAACATAACCATCTTGTAAAAGATCACTAGGTATTTTGCTCATCCCACCCAAAAGTTTACTTAGGTTGCTCTAGGTAGCAGGTCTGATTTCCACTCTCTCCAGGATGGTGTGAAGTTTTCAATTTGCAGATTAGTAGCAGTTTGCTGAATGTGTGACTTCTACTTCAGCAGCTTGCTCAGCTTATACAGCTCCAAAAGAAGGCTTTACATTTCCTGATGGTCCTGCAAAACACTTTTAGACCAAAGCCTGCATTCTTTGGAGAGCAAAACACAGTTTAGTATGAAGTGGAATGTGTTAACTAGATACTCTGGAGAGGACTTGCTGCTGTGTAATGGGCTATCATTGCAGTAACTCATTGGTCATTATTCCCCTTTTTCAACTTCCAAGGCCTAATTAAGTACAACGTTCTCTTTACTTCCTACAGCTTTACTGGATGTGTGAAGCCACATTTAAACATTCAGGAAGTCTGAGACAAAGGGTGACACCTTTTGCCATCAAAACTTGCAGTCAGATTCCACAAGGGTAGTGAAATATAGCAGCAGTACAGGTTTTCCCACACCAGTGGCTACATGCACTGCTCCTGCTGGTGTCTGCCAACGAAGTTTGGCCACAAAGGTATGGATTACTGGGACTGAAGCAAAGAGTCTTAGATTTGGACTAGATCCTATGTCAGGAAGAAAAAAAGAATGATCTCTGCCTGTCACAAGAAAATACACTTAAAATCTCTTTTGAAATTCTTATTCCTAGAATGAAATCAGTACTGTATGTTTATGTACTCTTGACAGCAAATAACTTCTTAGACCTCGTCCTAATAAAGGGACTTATTTGTTGCACCCTTACTTAGTATTGCAAAGGTTTACACTTCCTACTACTAAATAAATACACTGAGCTCATGCTCATGTTTTTTATTTGCATCTGGTATACACTGCATTCAGAAGGTAAAACAGCAGGATAGCTTGTCTACATCTTGAGGTCCCCATGAGAAATACACACTGCTGGATTCCGTTTAAACACAGAATAAGGTTTTATCTCTGCAGGTAATCACGTATGTCAATAATAACTGGTCTTACCTGCCATCTGTAAGCTTAAACCAGTATCCAGCTTGCTGCGTGGCTTCGTGCTGATAAACAAATAACAGAGAACACACACAGTGATGATAAAAGCAAAGAGGACCACTGCTGCTATCGACAGGCCCACCAGTGCTCCAACACTGAGAAGAGAGGAAAAACAAAGAAATTAAGTGTACAAACAGCCTGGGATATCCTTTAAAACAATGGTCAGGATCATATCTGGAGGTTCCTTGTACTCAGGCAGGGGAGTGACTATGTATTTTACTGTACTCAGAAGTTTAGAGCTCAGTACTTCAGTTGCATAAACTGGAATTATTTCATTGCCCTCAGAAGGATCAATGCCATTACACAGCAGCTGGACATCTGGCCCTTGGTGACATTTCCTGTTATCTATGCATAATAATCCCGAGTCTGATTTAAACTGTGTTTATGAAAATCAGAAATAACTTCATGCAGTAACTGGCATCAGTGAGATCAAGAACTTTTCCAATGCAGTGCATGTTCCCAGACAAGCATGGTATTATAGAAATATCACATGCACACACAAAGAGGGATTCCAGAGATCAGGCAGCCCATAGAGTCTCCTTTTTCTCAAACACCATAACTATTAAAGCTATATTTTAAGTGTGAAATGTCATTTTTATTGCAAGAAGAGCCTGTTAGAGCGCTTTAAGCAAAGTGCATGTTTGTCACAGACTTCTCACCAAGGCCAACATGCCTGTAGAAACCAGAGTAAAAAGTGCACAAGCCACAGTGTTCCGTTCTGTTAGGAGCTCTGTAGAGCTGGCTGCAGTGCTGTGATCACTGTTGTGCCTTCATGCTAGGTATGCAATAAACCACCAAACAAGATTGGAGAAGCTCTTCCATGATCTTTGTCAGGGTGAAAGGAAGACTAAAGATTAATTAATTTACACAGGACCTTAATTATTCAGGAGGCAGAACATATAGCTGTATATGTAGATTTTAACAAGATACCACTTCTGCAGGACAGAAGCTACTTTACTGTCTATGGCAGGGGAGTTGGAATTAGATGATCTTAAGGTCCTTTCCAACCCTAACTATTCTATGATTCTATAAACATTCAGTGAGACTGTATCTGTATATACAGAAATCTCTTTAGTAGTTTCTTTATTTCCAACCCTTCTTTTCCTACTATAAAATTCTCATGATGAAATTAAGGACTGACTGCAATATAGTGTAGCTATCATTTACTAACCTCTCCTGGGCCGTTTGATGCCTACAGTGTTCCAGTCCTCTATTCCACAGCCCACGCCAAAGACCCTGATTTCTGGTGAAATTAAACAGCAGCCTTTTGGTCACTGACGAAGAAGAATCCAAAGACTGAGAATCCTGATATTATGACTCTGGTATATTTACAGTTTTGACAGATATAAAAAGGACAGAAGAGAGATGAATGTCTTAAATTCTACCAACTTCATCCTCTAGTGGTAAAAATGCCTTTATATATCATTGCTATCAGTGAGAAGTCAATTCTACTGTGGCCTTATAGGGATATGAGAAGAACTGTGCCTTGGGATGTTTTCATGAATTTAAGCTACTGCAAAGCTTCTCTCCAAGCTCCCATAATACCAGTAGACAAATATGTCTACAGCAGAAACTCTTTAAGATCAGCAGATATCAGTATGACTTCAAGATATAAATCTCATCAGTTATTGGTCTGATCCATTAATGAAGTTTGTGCAACATCTAGCTCCTTGCATGACTAAAATGATTTGGTATCAGCAAAATGATTGGCTCTTGAAACAGTAACATTACCGTTACGCAGATCTTCCATGGTATTTATCATCTGCATGAACTAGAGTGTTCTTTTATGTTTGTGTATATGTGCACATATTAAGTAAGTTATTCCTTACCTTTTTTTGCTCAAACTAAATGTACAGGCAAGCAGTATTCTGCTCAATATGGAAATGAATATAACCTTGCAGTCAGGGATGTCATCTAGGTTCTGGTCTTACGCATTTTCACTTAAAACACCTTGACCCATATGGACAAAACACAAGAAATACACTACAGGAGGTTGAGGTGACCAGCCATTGAACCAAGAATGATCTCCACAGCTGAATCTATTTAAGAAAGTAATAGAAGCTCGAAGGCTCTTCAGAAACAGGTATTTGTGCTTTTTTGTTATGTCTGTACTAGCTCTATTTTAAGATTCCATTTAAATAACAGTCTGCAGTTTGGGGCAAAAGAAGTTGCTCACCATTATCCAAACATTAGGCAGAATCAGCTGTTCTAAAGCTGAATAGTTTAAATACATATTAATGATAATGTTTCTGTTTGGGCATCTATTTTGTCTTAGTTGTAGCTCTCCTCCATGCAGTTGTAGAATACAATACAGTTCTGCACTGTATAGCACACACATCTTCTGTATTACTACACGGCTTGTGCAAGATTCCAGCAGCCTTCCAGTATCTGAAGGGGGCCTCTAGGGATGCTGGGGAGGGACTCTTCATTAGGGACTGCAGTGACATGAAAAGTGGTAACAGGTTGAAATTTAAACAGGGGAGGTTTAGATTGGATCTAAGGAAGAAATTCTTTCCTGTGAGGGTGGTGAGGCACTGGAATGGGTTGCCCAAGGAAGTTGTTAGTGCTCCATCCCTGGCAGTGTTCAAAGCCAGGTTGGACGAAGCCTTGGGTGACATGGTTTAGTGTGGGGTGTCCCTGCTTATGGCAGGGGGGTTGGAACTGGATGATCTTAAGGTCCTTTCCAACCCTGACTATTCTGTGATTCTAAGATGCTTTGTGAGTTACAAATGGCAAAGGTAAGAAAAGCAGTTCCTGAAGAACTCTACGTTATTTCCTAGTACAGATCAAGGACTTATGATCAGTAGTATGCCACTAAGTATTTGTCATGCTCCAGTAGCAATGTGAAAAGATCACCCAAAACATGGAGATCAGCATCACAAAACCAAATATACCCCAGATCTCACTTCCTAAATCAATCAGAAATTAAGATTCAGTTTGTACTTACTGTTTTTAAACATCACATTTCAACACCAGATTGTTCTCAACATGCTGAGGCCACCAACCTCTCAAAACATACTAGCAAGTCCTTTAAGGTCCTTTAACCCTTTAAGGCTTAAAGTTTGGGGGTGGAGGGTTGTTGTATGCCTTTTACAGCTCTGAACACTCCAGTTTCTCAGTCAGAACATAACCTTTTTTTTAAAGTTAAAAAAGTTAAAACTGATATCAGAAGCAAAATACCAAAATAAGTATTTTCTTTGATCATTTTAATGACCAGTTTCCTCTGAAAATAAATACAGCACTTCAGCATGTCCTCTAGATTCTACAGCAGTTACTGTGGTGCTGCGCATCAATCCAGGAATGCCCCTGCTAAAAATGTTTTATCATCTTCCCATCTTTACCTTAAACACTAGGTGTTTAAAGGCAACTCAGCAGTCCACAGGGTGTGTTTTTAGCATTAAAGCAGAGGCATTAAACAAGCAAACTAAAAAGTTACTTTTGCCCCCAGCTGTGGTCTCATTAACAAAAACTGGCATTATCCCATCCATCCATCCATCCATCCACCCCCAAAATGGTGATCTAACATAAAAACAGCAAGAAAGGGTCAGGGGTAACCCTAGCAGCATTTACACAGCTTTTCAAACATGAGCAATGCTTGGTAGAAGACCCACAGACCAAACAGAACTCTCCCAATTAAGCCTCTACATAGAGCCATTCTACACACTTCACCGAGGCTCCTACTCCACAGAGTGCCAGAACAACACATACACTTGCAGGATTGCCACACATCTCTGCACAGCCAAAGGCTTTACTGAGCAGAGAGGCTCCACTTTGTCAGCAAACTCCCTAGGCTGCTGTCCAGAGAGATGCTTAGTGGGTCATTGACATTTCTGTTAGTGGATGCTCAGCATCACACACCTACAGTTACTTTTAGTCCACAAATTATTCCATCCACACCAACAACAACTAGGAAAAATTTAAATATCACCAAGCAGATGCAGGATGTCCACTGATATATTGGAAGGATGCTCACAAGTCATCTGGATCTGCGTGAATCAGATGTTCCTAATGCCACTGTTGCAACGACAGGTTGTACATGGTATTTGCAAAGCAAACAGATAAATATTCCCGGGAGACTGGAGGAATGTGCATACAGGAACAAAGGACTTGCTATTTTGGAGAGATAAAACAGACTTCTGGAGATCTGTACAGCAAAGCTAGGCTACAGCATTGGGTCACCATGATTCTATGAGCATTCATTAGTAAAGCACTTTGAATAAAATCTGTACTTGGCCTGCTGGTTAATAGAGTATGAAATATGACATGAAACTTATACAAAGTACAGATTTGAAATAGATACTATAATTGTATTTGATACTGAAAGAAGCCATGAAATTTGCAAACGAAAACTTAATTGAACAGTGACAAAAATGATTCTAAAATATTTCATACTAATAAGAAACAAACAAGGTGCTGACTGAACCTAACTGCATCACAGAGCAGTACAAATACCACATGTGCAGCATTCCTCCCCCTCCACTCAGCTTTGGAGTACAAGTAGATGTCATGTACATGCTCGGCACATGGCTCTGTTCAGTGTTCTGCTCACTAGTGTTTTACAGCACCTGCGTTTTGTGGTTTCAAAAGCTGCACAACCTTCTGATTGAGCGTGATGATCTTAAAGGTCTTTTCCAACATAGCCAATTCTATGAACCTATGAATTCTGTACACCCCTGACTTTTCCTAATGTTCCCTTCCCTGTTCCATGGGATTTTGACTACTATAAGAGATACAAGAAGTATTCTTCACTCTTCTTTGCTGAGATCAGCTTTACAAGAAATGCAGGAAAGGAATCTTGGCAAAAACCAAAACAAACCCGAAACCTATCGTATTTAAGTATCAACAAAAAAGAAGGCATAAGTGAGAAATTAATAGCATCACAGATAATAAATTCAGAAGAAAATATGAAATGTGTCAGAGTTGCTTAAAGGTCATTTATGATTGTCCAGCAGCTCCTAACACAGCAGGTATTAAGATGCACTTGTCAAATACTGCAGTTTTTGCAGGAGTGGGAGGGGAAAAATGATTCAATTTTGCTAAGAAACAGTGCAGTAGATAGCTCTGAACATAGTACAGGCAGCAGTGATTTGGTGACAAAAAAATAGCATAGGCAACTATTGCTTCAGGTTGCCTAGGCTGCTGGTTATTGCATGAACTGCTTCCGTCAGAGCTGGCTGCTGAGTGGTCTGGCAACACATCTCCCACAGCAGGAAAAAAACCACAAGAGAAGTAGGCAACAGCTTCCTCAAATTCTGCTTGGTGTGTCACCAAACAGAAATAATCCCTCAGGTGCCACCAACCACTTGGTGGTTCATTCAGTCACTGCTTTCAAATCAGTGGCGAGTCAAGCAAAGACAGATTCAGAATGAGAAACTTAAAGTTCTGGAGTAAAGCAAATCCTGTAACAATTACCCCATCAGAGCTTCCAGCTCCTTTCCCTTCCTCAATACATTCAATGTCCAGACTTACCTTGGCTGGTTTGGCTAACTCTTGAATAGTTTTAAGTCTTAAGGGTTTCAAGTCTTAAAAGCATGTCCTCAAAGGCTATAAGAAGCATCTGAAGTACTATTTTAATATATTGTTGTTAAATACTGATATAAATAATGGTCTGAAACAAGGTCAAGCAAGGCAGTGATCACCAAAACATTCTGAGAGACAAGAAAATGGTTTATTTTTATGTTTTCCTTAAACTCCTAAGGGAACTATCATGTACAAATGTATCCAAAGTGCTGCAATACCACAGGGTTTCCAGTGTGTTAGCAAATAAACTTTGTGATCTGTTATTGGAAACCACTTCTATAATTTTGCTTAGAGGTGTAAATCGTATTTATTCATCTCTTCACAGTTATGGCAGAAGTTAAGCACAACCAAAACCCTATCAATTGCAGTTTTCTCAGATCCTTTCAGTAGCTTAAGGTCATCACAGACAGAAAAAAACCCTACAAATTCTTAAGTTTCAAAGTTTAGGTACAAATTTACGACCTAGGTATAGGCCAAGGAGTCACACTTCTCAGACCCTAGAAAATCTTTGTAAAGAAAGATCCTTCAGAGGTGCTTCATTAAAGCCTCTCATAGAATTCAGTTCTTTGGGGTCCCTTCTGAAAAGATGAAGCTTTAACAGTCTTCACTGCAACATCTCATTGAGATGCAAGAGCAAAACTAACTTAATTTTTCAATAGTTCTGCCATTTTGGGAAGGCTTCCTGTGACCAAAATAGCCCAAGACTATGCAAGAAGATCATGTAACATTAAAACAGTATGGCTACTGTTTAATGAGAAAAGTGTGAAAGAGGACTCTCAAGGATACCTCCTCACATCAGAGAAGCTGAGTAATTCTGTGGCAGTCACAGCTGTGGATGGCTTGGAAGATTTCCCACATTCAGCTGACTACTTTCACCAGACAAACCAGACTTTAAATAACTATACATTAAATAGTAGATAAGATTAATCAAATGAAAGCAAGCCTACAGTACTCAATAGTATTTACCTAAGAGCCCTGAAAGATTTCACATGTGAAAGTGAAAAACTGCTGCCCAAGGCAACCCATCATTACAGCAAGGACACTGTCCGAGGACTGGTAGCTTGGGAGCATAACTCCAACCTCACACAGGGTTCTGGATGGCCCAGGAAGTACAGACTAGTATATCTGATTTCCACCCTTGGCAAGACAAAAAGGTCTGTAAAAAAAGGAATAATACCATTAAGCCAAGAGATAAACACAGCATCAGGGCCATTACAACAGGGCACTGAGCACATCTGGGTTTTATCTGACCCTGACTTTTACCCCCAAGCCATGATTCCCAGGTGTGTCTCAGAATCACCCTACCTGTATACAAGAAACCTGTCTTTTGACAGTGAAGCCGCTACCCACATCTATCTTATTACCACACTCAGCTCTCAGGAAGCTGCTGGCACTCACGGCTTCCTGACAAAATCTTTCATTACAGAGTCAGCATTACTACAAGTGGAAAATGCTGCCTTGTTAACCTGCTGGAGTCCACAAAGTGTCAACAAGCAGATGGATAAAGGAACCCAGCAGACAGATTTTTCAAAAAGCCTTCGGAAAATCCCCACACTGAAAGTGGGTCTAACAGGGCTGGACTGATGCAGGATTAGGAAAAGGTTTTGTTACACATTCAAGGCTGAATTGTCTTGAATATAAAGAAAAGCTTCCAGAGATCAGTTCTGAGACTGACTTTCTTCAGTGTCTTCATCAATGACATGCAGAGCAATGCAACCTGAGTTTCTGACAATCCTAAACCTCTGCAAGCAAATGCTATACAGGCAAGGAATGCTACAAGACTTGCAGAAAACTCAGTGAGCAGGCAAAAGTGACGTAGATGAGCTTCAGTGTACATAATGTAACATACAAACAAAACCAAGCCTATATGACAGTGAACTTGGACCTAGCCATTCTGAACTCAACAAAAGTTTGGGAATCATTAGTGATAGATCACTGAAATCACAGAATCAATGTGCACCAGCAGGCAAAGACATCAAAGCGCTGGCCGCCAACAAAGAGGATTTTGAGAGCAGGATTAAAGGCAGCATTTTCCCACTGTAGCAAAACCTTGCTACACTCACCTCTTGAGCAGGCAGCTCCAGACTGCCCCTCTGAGAGCAGCGCTGTGGAGCGCAAAATGGATGAGAGGCAACTAAAATGATCAGTGAGACATAGCATCTGCCTTAATGGTAACTCAAAAGGATTAAGACTGTTCAGTTTGGAGAGATGAACGCTCCGAACCGATACACCAAGCACAACCTTTTGAACGCTGGGCAGAAACGGAACATGCAATTGTTCACCAAATCTCACAATACAGATGCTAGAGGGTACTCCAGGAAAATAGTAGGAAACAGCAAAAAACAGGGTAAGGGATGTATCTTCAAAAAGCAGGTAGTGACGGCTGCCACCAGACCTGCAGAAGTAGGTAGCAGAAGCAAGTCCAGAAAGGGATTAGATAACATCATTAGACAAATCCATAAAGAGACAGCGGAAGCATTATGCTGAGGTACACAAACACCCTGACAGGAGGACGCTGAAGAGCCTGAGAGGAATGGGGCACAGAGAGCAGGCGGGCTGGATGTATGCAGCTCTGCCACTGTTGGAGATGAACTGGGACACAGATGGACCCAGAAGAGTACAAGTCTGACTATCTGCCACTTTGCAAGCTGAAAGTTAGGGAGTGCTTGACCTTAAACACACAGAAAAGTAGATGAAGTCATCGGGAACTTTATTCACGCAGCACCTTACATGCTCAGGCCCCGAGCCAGCAGTTCACCTCACACCGAAAAGTCAGAGGGATGCTCTATACACGGGCACTGAGCGTTTCCTTACCAAAACCACACGTTGTTCCCTTCAGAAACCACCCTGGCACAAGCAGAACTCTTTCTGGGCAGCAGCTGCAGCTCCGCCGCTACTCTCAGCGGGACAAAGGCTACAAGAAACAAACCCTCAGGCAAGCTCGGGCGAACGCAGGTCTCCCACCCCCCGGGGCCGTCGAGCCTCCACACCACCCGCCATGCGGGACCGGGCAGCACCCTACCTGAGCCACCACATGTAGCTGTGCTCGTACGGGAAGAAGCTGTGCGGGTCATCGCAGCAGTACTTGATGTCCTGGAAGCCGCAGCAGTACACGGCGCTGGCGTCGCCGCCCGTCCGCGGGCAGCTGAACCCGCTCACCAGCACCTTGTCAGCATTGAGGTAGCTGCTGCACTCGGCGCTCATGGTACAGCGGTCACCCGCCGGGCTGCCCGGCTCCTCGGTTCCGGCGGCACCCGGGCTGGAGGTGGGGCGGCGAGCGGGCGGAGCTGGGGCGGGCAGGGGGCTGCGCTGGCGGCGGGCGGGAACCGCCGTCCCCCTCCCGTGAGGGGTCGCCGCAAGGCAGCAGCCGCCCGCGGCCTGAGGTGGGGAAGGGCGCAGGGCGCTTCCCGCCCTTCGGGGACGGAGGGAGAGGGCAGTGAGGGGCTGAGGCCCCCCGGGGGTACCCAGCTCAGAGGCAGCACCCGGCGGGTTTCCCTTGCCTTGGTTTCCCCTCAGCCTTCAGTCCCACGTTGAGGAGATACTGTAGGGGTCTGCCCTTAGCTATTAACCTCGGTGGGGTCTGAGGGCAGCCAAAGGAAGAAGGTAATTAAAAGAGATCACACCTTGGCTTTATGAGAGGTAAAATCATCCCTGGTGGTATTCAAGGCCAGGTTAGACGAAGCCTTGGGTGGCATGGTTTAGTGTGAGGTGTCCCTGCTTATGGCAGGGGGGTTGGAACTGGATGATCTTAAGGTCCTTTCCAACCCTAACTATTCTGTGATTCTATAACATGTAATGTTTCAAGAGAGACCAGTACCCTACACTTCAGAGAGCATTTCCTTTTAGCAACTTCTAGTTTTAAAAGTGGGTCCCAGACAGTCATTCTGTTATTATATGAAAAGTCCTCTCCTGAGGGAAAAGGGGGTAGACCTTAGCTCAAGATAATGCATACCTCTGCATGCAACTTGGCTCACATGGAAAAAAGGATAATAAAAAGCATCCAGGAAAGCAATGGGTAGACACAACCCCCTCCAAGGACCTGGCCCTCCTCTCCAGGTTATAAGAGAGCCTGGATCAAGTGCTTTGCCACACAGTGACCCGCACAAGGAAAAGTTCAGGTTTTAGAGAGAAAGGGATGTTGTGCAATATCAGCAGAGCTTGACTTGAATTCATAAGGCCACATTAATTCAACTAACGCTTCACTTTTAATTTCAGGTCTTGCCTTGAGATGAACTCCAGACGAGTGGGAATTTCACGTCATTGAGCTAACTGCCAGGCAACAGCAAGAGACAGGAGCAATGGCAGCTTAGAGAGAGGCAGTGTCCTCATCAACCAGGGTGCAGGATCTGAACACTTCTAGGCTCGTGACAGGCACCCTCAATAATCCCAGGTAAGGTGAGCTACCATATGAAGTCCAGGGTCCATCCAGGGAGACAAGACAGGAGGCAGGTTACCTACAACATAGATCTAAAGTGTATTCAGGAAGGCCAGCAAGCAGTCTAGGCCAGCAGGAAACAACAACAAACACAGGCATACCTCTGGTGTACCTTAGGGAAGGTCAGGCTCCACTGGCAGGAGCTTAAATGTGTCTCCTGAACCAACAAACAGAAGATGTGGGTGTGATGGGGACCCAGGTGATTCTGGTTAGGGGCTGATAGTGGTCACTTAGAGCCCTGACACAGATATCTTCCAGCAGGACATGTAGTCCCCCTATGTTACGGTGTTTGACTGTACTTGCTAAAAGTATAAATATTCTTCAGTTGCTTGGTTGATTTTATCCTGTGAAATCAACCCTGACTTAGCACCTATTGAAGTCAGAAATTCAGTCAGGGTCTATCTGCTGCAGTACAGATTTGCCTTCCTAATATTTAGATGCATATATGAATAGCCAGGGAAGATTCAAATTATTCAACTGTTGGGTGCCTTAAGCTTGAGCAGTTTGAGAATTTTACCTTAAGGACCTCAACCAGGCTCAGTGCTTGATGTTGCACTGTACAAAGTGAGAGGATGAATGACAGTGATGTGGCTGGAGCAAAGTCAAGTAAAGGAGACCAGGAGGAATCAATGAGTATTGAACATGAACAAGGAAAAAAGCTAGACTGCTATCAGATCTTGTGACAGTTGTTATTTCATCACTTGTGTTGTTCANGATGTGGCTGGAGCAAAGTCAAGTAAAGGAGACCAGGAGGAATCAATGAGTATTGAACATGAACAAGGAAAAAAGCTAGACTGCTATCAGATCTTGTGACAGTTGTTATTTCATCACTTGTGTTGTTCAAATGAAATAGGATTTAATCAGATCAATTATTTTATGGTAAAATTGAGGATTAACTTATTTAGAATGAATGTTAGGAAAATACTAAAAAGCAGCCTTTTAATCTCAATTATGTCAGTAGTGTCACTATGTGTTAGGATTTAATAATGACTTTTGTGATACTTGAGGTCCTTTTCAAAGATCAAGCCCCTGGTCATTTGATTCAAAGTGAGTTTTGTTTCAATACAGTAGCTTAGCCTTTCAACAACATGGGGACTGTGTTTCTGTGGTTCAGAAAAGAGCCTCTAGTGAGGGAAGGATGGGTGAACCTCCACTCAAAAGCCATCAGTCTGTTGGCCAGATAGTGTTTATACATCAGTCAGCTAATTAACTGCAGGACTGAGAGCCCCACAGGCAGCATAGCTGTAGAGACCTTGCTCTCCACTTAAGTTTAAGCAGAAGACATGCAAGAAAATACAAGAAAACCAACAATGTCAAAAACAACCAACAGTGGTAAATGTCATGGTTTCAGAATCTGATTCAAGACTTGGTGAGGTTACTAACACTGTGGTGAAAAGAGAGAACTCATGTAAGTCCTGCAACATCTAATTCCAGTCTAACAGGTATTTGTCTTTTGAAGTGTCTTCATGCGTCTTGTTCAGTTGCTAATAGCTATTTTGTTCCAAAACCTGAATTCCTGTCCTTGTTTTTCTTTGTGATTTTCCTTATTCCTCTGTTGTTTATTTCCCATCTTATCCTTTCTTATCTGTTTCCATTGAGGTTCTGTTCCTACCAGAATTCAACCATCAGGGTGAAAAGAGATTTATCAGCCAATTGAATCCAGAAGGGTTCAAATCACCTTCTCAACTTGAGTATTCCCAAATCAAGTAGATGTTTAGGAATATAGGACATTCTCAGTTGTTTTTGTATTTTATGTTATTTTACTTTTGGAGATTTTTCTCTTATTTTTCAGAACCCAGATAACAATTTTCTACTTGCAATTATTACAACACTGATTTGGAACAAATAAAGTTACTTTTCACAGTTTAATGCTCAGTCTTACACAATCTTCCACTCATACTTACTGAGTATAAGGTAGAACTGAGTTGGTGTTCCAGAGGGACCTTGACACGCTTGTGAGGTGGGCTGATGCCAGCTTCATGAAGTTTAACCATG
>NDXB01019326.1:0-46900 GCA_002631895.1 Agapornis roseicollis
TCCCTGCCCGTGGGAACAGGGGTTGGAGCTGGAGGAGCTTTAAGGTCCCTTCAACACAAACCAGGCTGGGATTCTGAGTCAAAATAAGTTCTAGCCTTCCAGGAGAGGCACTGCTATCATCAAGGCAGCAAATTCTGTATCCGGCCAGCTCTAGTTATCCATATGATCAGGAAATTGGATTTCTATCCTGAAAGCTTTCCTCCCTGCAAATACCAGCAGTTGCAGTGGGGGTGGGGTGAAGGACTCAGTCTTGGAATCATGCAAAAGCAGCGGTTGACAATTTTCTTCCTAATGAAATGTTTGCCTCCTTTGGTCCTGGCAAGGCCATGCATATGTGGCAGCCACATGAAAAGCATGGGCACTGGCATGAGGAACAGCACAGCCTGAAGTGAGCTCCTGTGCTGCTACATGCCAACTGTGTGCTCAGATCCCAATCACACTTACTTCTCTTGTCCAAGCACTTATTAGCTCTTCAATGGCAGAAATCTAGTCTTCTAGATTGCCCAAATATATGAGTATTTTTCTCCTCTTAGTAATTCCACATCTATCTCCCTATGCGTTACCACTGAAAGGCACCAAAACATGCCAAACATACCAAAATGAATATTTTGCATTGATCTTTCCCAAATTTTGTGGAGTTAGTCTGGAAACAAATTACTTTTCTTTCTTCACAAGTAGGTAACAATACTCCAGAAATCTCTGTGTTTTCCATATTGAAAATCATCATTCTCCACGCAGGTCTTAAAGCCAACATACATCCACAAGTGTGAGGCAAAATCAAATGTAACGTGAGAGAAAAACCAAAGTGGAAAACAGTCACAAAACCAGCTTTATGCACAGGAGAACTTTAGAAGCTGGATTTCTGATAGGGAAAATAGCAGGAATTGATTTTTGAGACAGATTATCATAGAAAAGGAAGACTCAAAAGGTCAGCAAGTTCCTCCCCTTGCACAACAGTTGGATAAATATTTCAAGACTGCTCCTGATTGATTTCAATCTAATTTGTTGCTAAAAACGCACAGTGAAGGAAATTCAAAGCCTCCTTGGATACATCTCACAGTGCTTCATAACTTTCATAATTCAATCTTTTCTAATATCTTACATAAATCAACTTGCAACTTTGCAGTCACTTAATCCAATTACTTTTCTACTTATTCCATCTGACATGGAGAATAATCTTAGTGTTTCCTTGATAAGAGCTTCTTACATACAGCAAAAGTAACCAAACTGAGCTCCATATATGGTACCCTCACAAATATATACCAGCACAAGATGTCTTTTTTGCAAACCACAAACCATACTCATCTTCAGTTTGAAGTTTTACATATCCTACACCCTTTCCTGCACTTCCACGGGCGTGCAGCAATCGTGCATTTCCTCAGTGTCACGCCTGGCATTTGTCTTCACTGAATTTCAGGGTCTTAAATATAGTTTAAAATATTTCTTCTATTCATCAGGGATTTTGGAATCCCGGCATTATGCTAAAGGATGGCAGCCCTTTACAGTTCACTCTTGTTTGCAGATCTCATATTTCATCTTTCAAATCCATAATCAAAGATAGCAATAACAATGTTGACCATATGTGTGCCAAGCAGAGGCAGCTACAAAACCACTCCTTTGATACACCCTCCAAGTCTAAAATCACACCTGTTTTAATCATTAAATTAATGTTCATCTCCACCCCCTTGCAGTAACCATGAGCCTATTTTATGGCCACTTAATCTTGACCACATTTCCCTCCTTCCTCCACCTCCAAGACACACTGTTAAAGCCTCACGAAAATCAGGACCTATCACAGAATTGGTTATCCAAGAAGGAATAAAAAATTTGTGTCACTATTATTTCACCTGTAGAAAATCTGGCATTGCAAGAGCAACCCAGACAGGTTCCATCTCTGCATTTACGCTTTTCTACTGACTGGTTTGACATGAGTAGTTCAGGACCTGCTACTCAGTACCAAAGCACCAGAAACCCTGAGCATTCTGAACCACGTATGAATAGCATCGTGTTTAGTGCAAAACAACAACTACAGCTCTGTTCAATAAAAACCATAGTGTGGGGAAAATACACTGGTAATATACTTTTACACTGGTAAAAGCAATAATATATTTCTGTGTAATTCTCTAGAGGCAAAAGCACTTCCCCCAGAGTCAGGAAACACAGACGGAAGACCCCTTTTTCATCAAATGATTATAAACTCAGTAGCCAAGGACTACCTGCTTAAAATAATCACCTGCTGCAGGAAAACAATGGGCTACGCAGACCAAGTGCCAAAGCAAAGGATGGAAGTTGCATTCCAAAGGTCAGAGGTGTCAGAAGACTAGTCTTACAGGAAAGGAGAAAGGCAGGAGAAAGGAAGAGTGCAAGGAAAGGAAGAGAAGGAAAGTGTGTTATAGCAAGGTGCTTCTGTGTCCCATTTCAGTACTGAAATGCCTAAGAAGCTGTAATAAAATTTAATGTCCATTCCTGACGGAGATCTGGAAGCTCAGTATGTGAAGCGGCTGGGATAAAAACATTCTGTTGGAAAATTATTTTACAGAGAGAAAGCTGTGTTAGACAACTTTCTCTATCAAAGAACACAGCTTTCACTCATAATAGAAATCATAGGAATTGGGTTTGGTAGGCACAAGACAGTTAAAACTATATATTTTGCCCTCAACATTTAGAAGGGCAGAACTATAATCTGGAGCAACCACACATACATTTGCCCTGGAGCAATGGTATGTCAGTACAACAGCCTGGAAAACAGGAGTTTATAGTAGTCTGCACTTAAACTTGAGGTTTTCAGTTCTTCAGTGGTTAGATGAGGTTCAGCCAAATAAATTCAGAAAACAAATAGCAAAATACGTAATATTGCAGTAGCAAGAGGTTAATGCACTCCATCTTATTGCATCTGTCACTATCTAAGTAAAAACCAGAAGTCTGCTGGTACTCCAGTTTGAGAAGTGAGGTTTATACAATTGACTCCGACCGCCTAGGACACTTCTCTAAAAACAAGTGTTCTCAAAACAACATCCACCCTCTGTGGAAAGGAGATACAAGGTCAGAGTCCTCCCAGAGGAGCCATAAACAACCCCAGATAAGGGCAGGGAATTTGCTGAACGTGTGCTCTTGCACTCAAGATCGACTTGTCCTCTCCAGCAGATGTAACCTTGAAAGGCACAGTCATGTGCCGCTGACTCATGACAATGCTTACGGAAAACAAGCAGAGCGGTATTTTTCCTCTGCATCTTGCACTTTATCAATCATCTGCTTTAAGTCGTACAGAAACTCCTGAGCATTTGATGGGAGCATACAAGGCCAAGCCTGGACTCTACTGGTCTACACAATGGATGTTGACCCTCACATCCTGAAGAGTTTTCCTGAATTTACAGGGAGATACTTGCACACTTTAGCATGAGATTAGCATTGTCCATGGGCAATGAAGTATCACAAGCAAGATTAGTGGATCAAAAGAGATTAGTATTGTCCATGGGCACCTTCTAAAGTATCACAAGCAAATCTCTCATCTTGGTGGCACACAAAATCTCCAACCTAGACATAGATCTGACATTTTAAAATGGACAACATGTCACCTTGTGATTGGGGGAGCAGAAGAGACCAACAAATCACTGCAAATCACAATTCTGGAGTGAATGAAACCAGATTGCATGGCAAACACTAGATAATCCAGCTACCCCCACATCACTGCCCTCCATCAAAGTACCTCCCACAACTGACAGTTTTAGCAGAAAACTGCTTCCAGTTTTAGTATCCTGATAAAGCATGTAACTTCACCATTTCAAAAATGAAGTGCCAGTCTTGCCACAGATAATATTTGTTATTGGGATTCTATCAGTAAACTTTATTTTGCTCCACCTCAGTATCTTCCGTTGAGGAGTATTAGCCTCAGATCTGGAAGGTCAAGCCTAATGGCAAAGTAACATTGAACAGTTATAGAGATGCCCTAGAAAAAAAATGCATCTTTTAATGGTTTCTACATGTAAACCTTGACTTCAGTAGTTGATATTTTTGAGACA
The DNA here is from genome assembly GCA_002631895.1 of Agapornis roseicollis. Classification (NCBI taxonomy): domain Eukaryota; kingdom Metazoa; phylum Chordata; class Aves; order Psittaciformes; family Psittacidae; genus Agapornis; species Agapornis roseicollis. The sequence goes on from NDXB01019326.1 coordinate 4,020, forward strand.
AAAATCAGGCACTTCTTAAAAACTGCACTTTTCAGAGATTTTAAAGCTGTAGCCAGACCAAGACAAAAGACTACATATTCAAGTTCTATTTTGAAAGCAGATTTTGGACACCAATACCAGCAGAAGATCTTTCTGAGGAGCTGCATATAGGCCTTTAGATCATATTATCTCCAGAAACAGATTTTCCCTGCTGCTTCCTTCTTTTGTTAATCTTGGGGGTTTCCCAGAGACCCTTATAAACTGCATACCAAGGCTTTCAGGAGACTTGAATGTACAGAGAATGCCAAGATTCAACTCAGAAGTATAATAGTTTCAAAAGACTTTTAATGGGGCCATAAACAAAGCACGCCACTATCTACAGAGACTCACCAGCACTAGTCCCCTGCCTGTTTTCCACCCACAGATTCACAGGAGCCTGTATAGGAGACAGTGGCTATTAGGGAACTGTTCAGCTTTTGTACTGTGTTTATTTTGGGTGGAAAAGGTCATGTCATATAAGCAGGGACAAAATTACAACCTGGAAGCTTTGTCAGTACAACTGCTCTTACACCAATGACTCCTGCTGGAGTAGTTAAATTGGCCAAAAATCACAAACCAGCCAACTCTGCCCATCACGTCTCTTAGCAGATGTCAGTCCTCCAGCACAGGCTGTTTCCAGAACTATAAGCATAAGCTTTCTGTTACAGAACACAGCCCTGAAACAAACCTGCAATCAACTCAGAACTCCAAAACTGTAGAATAAAAAGAGCAAAAATAAAACCCAAAGTGACAAGCTCTTCGTTTCTTCTAATTTCTCCAGTGGTCCCAGATTAACTTTGGAAGTAGCCATATGGAAAAAAGGTAGAGAATGAAAGCCTCCCAGTTTAAACTGTCAGCATCTTGGTACCTCTGGCAGGGATGCAAGATTTGCAGGGCCCAAGAACTGAAGCCCATTCAGTTGGACTCTTGCATGTAAGACTAAATTCCTGCCCACTTGTATTTGAGAAAAAACTGTGATTGTTTATTTGTTTAAGAGATGGGCCTGGTTTTGTCTTCCAGACCCAGTACCAGTGCTCCTCATTAAGTTCTGCCTCTCAAATTTCCTTCTGCAATTACAGTTGAATCAAGCCCTGTTCCCTCCCTGTCCTTAATGCTGAAAGCAAAACTCAAACTGCTCCAGGGCTCCACTCCTGCAATGGAGGGAAAGAATGCAATACCCATCTATTGAACAGGAAAGAATTCCGCTAGTCATGTTTTCTCAATTTTTCATAAAGTTTGAGACTGGGCACAGTGGGAACAAAAAGAACCATAGAATCAGAGAATAGTTCAGGTTGGAAAGGACCTTAAGATCGCCTAGTTCCAACCCCCCTGCTATGGGGCAGGGACACCTCACTCTAGACACTGTTGAGGACAAAGAGACTTGCAGGAATGCAGGTCAGCAGTTTGAAACATTCACTGACAGATAGAAGGGTGAGATGCCCATCATTGTGCAGATTCATGGCACACAGACATACTTTAATTTGGCATAATGCACAATAAACAAGGTTATGAAGTAGCATGACTGGATTTATTAGCTTTTTTACTTCATTCACTGATTTGAAGGCTAGTGACTCGTGTGCGCTGGATTAAAGGAAAAAGCCATAAACATTAGCTACAAAGCATACACAGTATTCTTCATAAGTGTTTTAGGAAGACGTTCTCCCCAGCAGACTTTCTAAGAGTATTTTTTCCAAAGCAAGAAGAGGCTTCTCAAACACAGCCAACATCTCTGTTCCTATTACAGCCTTCATCCTTCTGAGCTTCTGCACAGCTGAGAAAGAAAACACCTGATTTATTTCACAGGGAATTCAGTTTTTTGTATCTTTCCCAGAAGAGGAGGCCACCAAAGAGATACAGAAGAGGTAACACAAGAAGCTCTACCTCAAGTACTTTCCTATATAAACAGATTTACAGAAGTCATTTTATCAAGGCTACATACTGGTCTTGCTACACCTCTCTGTGTGCTTTCGCCCCAGGCTGTAAGAGAAACCTCTCCATTAAAAACATTACATTCAGGGCTCAAGATAGAATTCAGGTCAGCTCAGCATGGCCCCGGGACATGCTATGGAGACTTCAAGGTGCTCTCACAAGACAGAGGAAACCAGAGAATTGAAAGCAAAACAAATCCCTCCTCCTCACAAGCAAGAAGAGGCAAGTTTCCTCGTTCATTGCTAAGCAGCAACAGGGTATTCCAGTAACCTTGTTTATGCTGATGAAACATTTGCAGTCAATGCATTTATCCCACAGTGAGACCAGCATAACTTAAAAACAAAGCCAATGTGGTCTAGTTAAGATAATAGTGATGAAAATTCGTTGTGTCAAATACCACCAGAATGAAGGACCATCAACAGAGGGATCTCAGAGACACCTGGGATGTGAAAAGCCTTCTGATGGTGGCTTTTTGCCTTTACTGACTGGAGAAAGAGAAGGACAAGGATAATGAGCCTTCCAGTACCAGTGAATTACTTAGAGCCTGAAGGTGTGGTTCTGCACAAAGATAACCCTCTCCTCATTGCCTGCCTTCTCCCCTGCTGTCTTTAGGATCCTTCATTTGTGCTGGTCTGAATTTGCAGTGAACCAGCTCAGGGAGCTCAACCAAAAGACAATTAACTATACAGAAGAGTTTTGTGCCAGCTTTGTTCCCTGGAGATACCCACCAAACACTTGACTTGGTGCGAGAGATGAGGGGACCTCAATCAGGTGGGGTGAATCCAGGCCATGAGCTTCTTCCAGAGATTATCCTCACATCAGACTGACTTTACAAGGTAAACTTAATGCTCTGTAGATACCTGTGTGCAATTTTGAATGTGGTTGGTCCACAGAGCTTTACACATTTATCTGCATATCACAACATGCCTGTAAATCACTGATTTACATAAACAATGTAAACTTTACTTGCCAAAGAGACTTTAGGTCACTTAAAGAGTTTAGGTAAAATATATTCCACACACTGAGTTTTATTAACAGCAAAACAAAAGCTTGGTTTCTTAAAAGAAGTTGTCCTTTAGAAAGGCTGCAGCCAAAAGAATTTGGCCCCATTTTCTTGTGGCTTAAACAGCATTTCTTTGAAAATATTCTTTTGGAGCATTTGAAAACACAAATTCAGGATCACAGGATCCAGATGGGATCCCCAAGATTGGAAGCTTACAGGAAGTTGGCCAGGAAAAAGTAAAGCAAACTTTTATAGCCAAAATAATGCAAAGAATAAGTAGGAGGAGATAATGAAAGATGGAGAAGAGCATTGGGGGGATGAATACTGAAAAAATGAAAGGGTTAAACAAGCATGGGACACTTCAATACAGGAAAAAGTAGGTACGGATGAAACAAGAACACTTCAAAGATTAAATATATAAAGAAAATCATTAGAAACCACAGAACTAAAATTAAACCAATGGAAGTGTTAGAAGGAGTAGCTCACATTGCCTACAGACAGAACCATGCTGCCAAGAGGTTCCTCTGTCCCTCTACAGAGGGCAAATCCCTGCGTTCTTTAAAAAAAGTCACTTCCAAGTCCTCAGTTCAGTAGTTAAATGAAAGCCCACACAATTATCATAGGATCACAGCCTGGTTTGCATTCAAGGGACTTCAAAGCTCACCCAGTTCCAGCCCCTGCCATGGGCAGGGACCCCTTCCACTGCAGCAGCTTGCTCCAAGCCCCTGTGTCCAACCTGCCCTTGAGCACTGCCAGGGATGGGGCAGCCACAGCTTCTCTGAGCACCCTATTACTTCTGTAAGTTTCTTTCAAACATTCTTCCTCTGAGCTCAGTTTATGACACCTGCACATTTACATAAATACCTTCTGTCCAATTCATTCCAGCACATCAAAAGCAAACCTCCAACCCACTGCAAGAAGCCATCTGAAACCCAAAGAGGAAAAGCAGTTAAAGAGATGCAATTTGCAGGGGCAAGCCATTAATAGCTGCCAGTCCTAAATGATGCTTCAGTTAGGGCCTCTACTGAGTAAAGAAGCACAGGCAAAAGCCTATGGGTTGCGAATTCAAATACTGCCAACTTTAGCTTTTGAATGCTTGCTTAGCTCCTGTGTCTTTGAAGGACAACATCCGGCTGCGTGGAGACCTCACAGCAGCCTTGCAGTATCTGAAGGGGGCCTATAAGGATGCGGGGGAGGGGCTCTTCATTAGGGACTGCAGTGACAGGACAAGGGGTAATGAGTTAAAACTTAAACAGGAGAGGTTTAGATTGGATCTAAGGAAGAAATTCTTTGCTGTGAGGGTGCTGAGGCACTGGAATGGGTTGGCCAGGGAGGCTGTGAGCACTCCATCCCTGGCAGTGTTCAAGGCCAGGTTGGATGAAGCCTTGGGTGCCATGGTTTAGTGTGAGGTGTCCCTGCTCATGGCAGGGGGGTTGGAACTGGATGATCTTAAGGTCCTTTCCAACACTAACTATTCTATCATTCTGTTCTATGATTTCTGAAGCGCTCTCAGAGGTAGAGCATCCTTACTCCAGCAGCCCTAACCTAACAGAAAGATGTTTAGTATCTCTTCTCATCTCCCATTCATTGGTGGTTTTAACATACACAAGCCCGGTCCAGTTACCAGGAAGGCAAAGAAAAGGTCAACAAACTCCTTTGCTGCAAGTTAGTTTGTCAAACTCTGTTTTCAGCAGCATGACTTTACATGATAATGTGAGTGTTTGCCTCTGTGTCAATAGCCCCTATTGTGTGCATTTGTAACACAAGATTTATGGTAAAGCTTGCAACATTTTTCAGGCATAATAAGCATTTATTCCCCATCCCAGGTCTATAAGCAGAGCCCTGACAAGTAATTATTGACACATTGTGCAGAAATAAAAGCAGTGGGCGAGCTGCTGTTACGAATGGCAGCGTGGGTAGGGAGAAGGAGGGGCTGTGTCAAAGGAGTGACAGCCTTGGTGCCCAACACTGTCAAAGCCGAGGCTGACTTGCACTGTTCTGTGTGCCTGACTGTATTTGTGCTCCCTGTCACTTGGGTGTGACATGCCAAAACACAAGGAGTGCTCCCTTTCTCATGCTAATGCTTTGTAATGACAGCTTTGTGGTGCCCGGGGCTGTGTTAGTGCTCAACAAGTCAAGGTGTGACAGGCAGCAGACCCCTTTGTCAGCCTGTAGTGCCCACATCAAATACCATCTTGCTCCTGGACTAAAATCGACCTAATGCCCAGAGAGTACCAGCACCCTGTTGCTAGGCATACATCTGGGAATATCAACTATACACGTACCCGTGATGCACAGCCCTGAACGATGCCTGTTCCTGCCTGCTTGCCATGCCAAACCCACCTTACTGTGCCTATCACAGAGCCTTGCACCACCATAAGACGATAAACCTGGCAATCTATTCCTAATTCATTTTTGATAAGCTGCTTCCCTCTTTGGGGTTCAAAGCTGCTTTTCTCTGTTGCACAGGGAAGAACCTGATCACTTGAAGCTAAGCCTAGGAAAGCTATGCTAGTGGTTTCATGGTGCTTTCACATAACTGGTAAACTCTGCTCAGAATTAATTCAGCCTCTGAACAGCACAAGGTATCACCAGACAGGATTAGAATGTATTAGCAAAGCAGAGGGAAGGAAACTTGCAGGCCACCTACTTATGTTATACTTGGCTGTAAAACTGAAAGTCACATTAGCATCAAGTTCATTCAAAAAACCAAACTGGCCCTAAAACTCTGTTTTATACATGAAAGAAAACTGGGCAGGAAGGGGCAGAGTTCAGGCTGCCTAGACTAAGCAATGAACTGGCTTCATGGGATTTGGAGTTCGCAATTGGCTTGGAGAAGCACAGAGCTTGGCTACTTACATGGAGTTTATTCAAATGATCCAAAAGTCAGTGATCAGCAAAGCTGGGCTAGGAAGCATGCCAGAACAGGCTTTTCCACAAGACTGATGGTGCTTCCTGCTTCTTGTTCCCAGGCACAATCAGGAAGCGAGCTGGGTGAAAATGGAAAGAGTTTTTAGAAAAGTTATGAATCTTTTTCAAAGGTCGAAGAAGTTCACGGTACAAATCCAGTGTCAACTTTCAGGTCTTTGTTTCTTTCCTACCCAAGTTTTACCCAGCAGCTGAGTCATGGATTATTAATCTGAAACATTCAGAGTATTGATGAGAGAGACAAAGAACAAGTTAACTACGATCCAAACTCAAAGCCATCATATTAGCAAGTAAAGGTTACTTACTATAATCACAGAATCATAGAATAGATATGGTTGGAAAGGACCTTAAGATCATCCAGTTCCAACCCCCCTGCCATAAGCAGGGACACCTCACACTAAACCATGGCACCCAAGGCTTCATCCAACCTGGCCTTGAACACTGCCAGGGATGGAGCACTCACAACCTCCCTGGGCAACCCCTTCCAGTGCCTCAGCACCCCCACAGGAAAGAATTTCAGCACATGAGACCCTAACCTTTAAAACTTGTTAACAGTTCACTACTTTGTATCTATGCACGTTCCAGTTTCTTCTTTTCTTGCTTGCACCGCTACTTTTGCTTCCTTAGCCACGTCCTTCTTCATTCTCGGTTCATGCCGAGCTCCACGTAGGCACTTGCTGACTTGGGAACGTGGCCATTCTTCGCTAAAAATCCACAAACAGGGGATGAGGGAATGCTTGTGTTTCACAGGTAAAGGACCTGGTTGGGCCCCTGCACAACGGGTACGTCCTGCCTTGTCTTCTGTCTCTTCATCACAAGAGGACTGACTCTACCGTGCTTTCTTGCCCAGCCAAAAGAGAACATCTGTAACCAATGGGACAGGACAAGACACCCTGTGCCTGTTGGTTACCACACTGACGAGTCCTTTAGGCTGCTGTTGGAAGCAAGGGCATCCTCGAATGCTGTGGACACTTGGGATGGCTGGGGGTTATAACAACACAGCCGCAAGAAATGGATTTGTTAGGATCTCTAAATATGGATAGGTATCTGTATTTTCATTCTATAGTTTGAACCCAGCTGTGAGCGCAGAATGTGAGCTGTTCCTTAACTGTTTATTTGCTAGGCTAGGAGCATGATCGAAAACATTGTCTTAAGAATGTTTGGTTTGATAGTTTTTATTAGCTTATGCAGTTTGTTCTTAACAGTGCTCTTAATCAGGTGTTGGTAGTGAATATACAAAACAAAGGAGGGGGAGATGTGGGGAGAGAAGGTGCTAAGATTTGCATGAAGAAGAGTTTGGGAATGTTGCTTCCTGACTGCTTGTGGGACTGGGAAGCAGCAAAAGAGATGGTCCTGGCACCTCTGGAGTTGGCCAGCGCAGCCTTTACCCATTTTATTTATTTAAGCACCAAAAGTGTGTCCCTATCATCTCAGGGGGTCCCATAACGATTGCCCAATGTCCCCCATGAAGCTGCAGCCCAATTCAGGGCTTGCCCCCATCCCCTGCTCACAGCAGTTCTGGAACTCTGGGTGATGTCACAGCCTGCATTGCAGCAGCAGCAACTGCCCGTACCCCGACAACACCACAACAACACCAACCCTCAACCCGAACCCACGCTTTTCCTGTGCTCCGACCCTTGTGCTCCAGTCCCTTCTACCCTGTTCCAGTTCTGCCCTTTTAACCTGTTCCCCTTTTGCCCGCCTGCCATCCCTGCCCGCTCATTCCCATCCCTACTACCTTTTACCGCCCCTCGTTCTGTGTGTTGTGACCTCCGAATGCAGCCCCACAACAAGGCGACCTGTGCCCTGCTGGTGGCCGCACTGAGCCCTTGCGGAGGCGAGGAGGCCAAGGGCTCCCTACACCGAGTAAGGAGCTGAGGGGTTGGGAGGCAGGAGCGGGGCCGGGTCTGTGCCCTGTCCCCGCAGGCAGGGAGCACGGCTGCTCACCCCTGCCCTCTGTGCCCTGGCAGGTCCTGAAGTCGCTGCTGCCCCGCAAGGTGCTGAAGATCAAGAAGCTCAGGATCCTCCAGCTGAAGGCACCAGCGTGTCAGAGCTGGTGGGTACTGATGGGCAAGGAGCCCCTGGCCTCGCACCAGATCCTGCTGGGGACCGGGGTGCACAGGGCCCCAGCGCCCCATGGCTCTGCCTGGGCAGTGAGAGGGGAGTGGGGTGCCCACAGCCCTGGCCCACAGCTGGGCAGCACCAATGCACTCTTCTGCTTCCCTTTTGCCGTAGGGTTTTCCAATGCCTGCGCCAGCTGGAGGAGGCCACCAGCAGGACCCAAGTGGGGCTGCATGAGGAGCCAATGGAGGTGGAGGAGCAGAGGGAGGAAGAGGAGGCCATGGAGGTGGAGGAGGCAGAGGACGAGGCCATGGACACCAGTTGAGCAGTGGTAAGGCAGCACATGCCCCCCATCCACTGCTGGCACTCAGGGGGGGTCGGCTGCTGCCGCGCTGGGGCTGGGGCTGTGTGCCACGGCCCCGCTGCAGGGACACGCTGCCCGCTGGCCTCATCCTGGCTGCACAAGCGCCATCACCGCGCTGCCCTGCGCTGCCTTTGGCACAGCCCAGCCGACTCTGATGGTGCAGAGCCCGGCTCCCAGCCCCAGCCAGGCCTGAGCCGCGTGGCACAGTCCCGCTCTGCCCAGCGTCTGCCAAACACACTGACCATCACAGCCTCACTGAAATGACCTGGTGCTGCTTCTTTCCAGGGCTGGTGGAGAGGGGAGAGGTGAAGAGTTGGGAGAAGTTTTCATAGAAGAGTTGCTGTTTTCATTGAAGATTGTTGTTGTTTTAGAAGATTGTTGCTCTTGTTGTTTTCGGAAAAGTATTGCTTTAGTTAGAATAGGTTTAGGTATAGAGTTAAGGTATAATAGGTTAGGTGTAAGAGTTACAGTTTTAAGAATAAGTGTTTAAGTTTTAGGCAGTATAGCTGTAGTTTTAGGTAGCATAGTTGTAGGTTTAGGTAGAAGAGTTGTATTTTGGCAAGAACGGTTGTTCTTTGGTGTTTATTTTCCTTTTTTGCTGTTCTGCCAATACATTCATTGACGTTTTTCTGAGCCAGTCTCTCTTTGTATTTACTGCGACCACAGGATCACACGTTGTGGGGAGTGAAGGCGCTAAGATTTGCATGAAGAAGGGTTAATCATAGAATCACAGAATAGCTCAGGTTGGAAAGGACCTTAAGATCATCCAGTTCCAACCCCCCTGCCATGGGCAGGGACACCTCACACTAAAATATGCCACCCAAGGCTTCATCCAACCTGGCCTTGAACACTGCATTTCCTATCCCCAGCCATACCACAGGGAACAAAGGATCCCATTAAATTAGGCATCTGAAACACAGAATGACAATCCCCGTCCAGCTTGGTCCAACATCTCAGCACATACACATGGGGGGTGGAGAGGGGGACCTCAATTAAAAATACTTTATGATCTGAACTGTAGCATCGCAGAGGTTGTGATTTTCAAAGCCGTCCATGACATCTGGAGACCATGGCTGCGCACAGAGGTACCAGCTCAGGAATTCACACAGCCACATTAGAATGTTTTCCTGCTCTATCACCCCACATGTCAGATGCAGCTGAGCTGTGATCTGCTGAGCAGCTGAGTCAGGGAGGGAAAGGCAATGGTGCTGCACAGCAGGAGTGGTGGTGCTCAAAGGACACTGCTTGAAGGTACTTGCCCAGCTGCAACACAGAGATGAAGCCCAAGCCTACCACAAAGCTCAGTGAGCCAGACAACCATTCCTGCCATGTGATTAAACCCAGCACACAGTCTTGCATGTCTCCCTTACAGGAAGTTCAGGTGTCTGCACCCCTATCAACTTTAAGAGCAGTCTTAGGATCTTGAAAAATACAGTGTTCAGCCTTAACAGTAAGGGAAAGCAACAGTTTTGCCCTCACACTTCAATATACATATACCTATAGCAAAGCCTATTCAACAGAACCTGTGATTTTGCATTCCCACTCCTTGCTTTACCCAATACTTCAAGACACTCTCCTTGAGTCTGAACTTCCTGGATAACAGGTCTCAAATCCCAGAGACTTCAGATGGGCCAGGCCACAGGCCTCGAATGCTGGGTACCTGCAGATTTGCTTGGAAAGGAAACATGAGCAATAAAGAAACATTGGTGCACAACTCAGCAGGAGTAATACCATCACTTCTGGCCAGGGCCCATCAGAAATACAGGATGCTGGAGATCTCCAGCAGCAAATTGATGTGCTGATACCAATCTGCTTTCAGTCACTTGGAACTGCTCTGGTAAACTGTCCTGGTTTAGACATCTATTTTACATTTCCAGTAAGATCCGACTTTGCAGCTAAGGCTGCCTAAGCTTAAGCTCTGCCTAGAGGCAGGCAGGTAGGGGAGGGAGCGTGGGGTTGTTCTGGGGACACTTCAGTCTGGTCCCACGGGCTCTAGCACAGCCTGTGCCTGCAGCTTGTTAGTGTGGCTAAGCAGAAGCCAGCATTTTCTGTAAACAAGAAGGTATTTGCCACATAAATTGTGGTTTAATCAACAAAGAAAAACCTTTGATTTTTCTTAATCTATTTTAATTTCAGAAATGGAAGGGTTCCAGGACAAGAGTATTTTACTGGAAGTGTTACTGGGAGAACTACTTTTGGCAGGGCTTCACTGAAACGGGCTGGATGTAGAACAGGCTCCTGCACTGGCACAAACAGCCCTATGTCACCAAGCTGCCTTGGGGGCACTGGGAGACTCAGAATTTCCAGTTTCTATCAAAGACATCATGCTCTCAGCGCAGGTCACCCTGCCCATTGCAGAGAGGTGCTGCCCGGCATGGGAACCTGAGGCATGCCCACAAGCACCACGTGTGCTGCTTCCTTTTAGGCGGAAACCATTTGGAACACCTCTGCTGCTTTTCTTTTTTCCCTTCCCCACTCAGAAGTGATGATATTGATGAATGGGCAAGGTCCTGAACGTGGCAGCCACGAGGTACACAAAGACAGAGCTCAGCGAGGGTAAGCCTGTGATGTCTGTACAGTAGCATTCGTGTTTTAGGCCATTGTTAAGGAAGATTATTTTGCACCAGGTTGACAGGGAGCAGCTGCTAAGTTCTCTGGAAGCGTTTCCTTTTCCCCTTGGCTATAATCTCTCTGGGGAACAGCGGCATGGTGAGCCAACACCAGCAGCCATCCAGACTCCAGAGCGAGAAGCGCTATTTCCAATTAATAGATATTTGCATGGAATTCTGACCGATGTGACCATCTCCTGTCTGATGCATCAACAGAGCTGAGGTGGCACAAGGCAGGCAGACAGGGGCCTGTTGTCATTGACCTCATGATGGAGAACCATGTCTGCTGCTGGGCTGCCCTGCACGACTGACGTGGGAAGAAGGGAACCAGGAGGGTGCGGTGGCTGGAGTGGAAGGTGTCCCTGCCCATGGGCAGGGGGTTGGAACTGGATGAGCTTTGAGGTCCCTTCCAACCCAAACCAATCTGTAATTCTATGAAATTGCAAAAGAGATGACCAAACGCAAGGCCCAGGGAATATTACACGGAATGCGTATCTGCTGGGCTTAGACATCAGTTTAAACCATACAAATGTTATTTTAAACTCCAGTTCTTACAAGTAGTATTTTCTTTGCTAATCATTAGCATAAGCCCGTGGTAGAATACTCCCTAAATTTTCTTCCCTTCTCCGAATTTTAATGGTGCCAGAAGTCACCATCTCTATCAACAGTGTGTAAATACCATAAAAGTAACCTGGAAAAGCAAAGCACGGCAAGCTTTTCCTCGAAAGCTATGGCACCCATAAGCAAGACAGAAGTGCAAGTGGGGGTACAGAAGGCAAGAACAAGCCACAGTGTGGGAAGATAATCAAGAACAATGCCCAGGTCTTCCAAGTCTGATGTCACACACCCATGGAGTCACCTCATACAAATGCACAAGCAGGAACACACATATCCCGCAGGTACATAGACATGTATTCCTAGACAAAAGTTAAATTAAAAAGAAATTTGGATTAAAATTGGGTAATTATTGACATACTGAAATCATTTCAGAAATCAGTCTCAGCAAAATTCAATAGTTAGCTTCAGATAAAATGAAATCCAGGCAAATTACATTTCAATTATCCTCCTGAGTTCACCTCTGCCCTGGAGCGATGCAAACTGCTTTGATTAAGGCATGTTAGTGGTTTGGGCCCAGGGTCGCTGACGTTTCAGTGCCACCATGCACTTGGGGTTTTGGTTCTATTCCAGTTTTCTGAGTTTGCCTGGTCTGGTTCGCACTGACTAAACGGGGTCACATCAGCCACAAACTTACGGGTCCTTTTTCCAGTTTTTTAGAGGTCTGAAGTCGGTTGTTAGTTCATATTTCACAGCTGGGAATGACAGGATCACCAGGAAAACAGCCATCTCACACAGACTCCTAGTCTTTCCTAGACACATTCTGGTCTAATCCACCTCTCAGAGCCCTTTGTTCTGGGTGTGAGCTACTGCAGTGATTGCTCCATTGCTCAAGCCATCGGGAGTCCACAGAACTCACATTACCAAATGTAACCAAACACACACTAAATGAAACCAAAGAACACACATTACATAGCATTGGAAGTCATCTAATCCACAGGTAAGAGTCATTTGGGCCTCCACCTGGATCTCTACAAGGACAAGATCAGACCCTCTGCCAGCTGCAATAACCCAGTACCACCAGAGCCAGCAGAGCCTGGCTGGCCTCCCCATTTCTGAGGGTGCCTGGAGAATAATAACTTAAGCATGTAGTCAAGCAGTCCTAAGCCTTGCCTTATAATAGCAGATGCTCATGACTTGAGCAATCACAGTATACATAAGCAGAAGCAAGTATGTGTGTAAGGAGGAGGAAGATTAAGTGTCCAATCACAAATATTTAGTGGACAGAGTGATACTCCAGTTTTGTTTTGCTTTTTTTTTTTTACTAAAGCATTGATTTCTGAAGTGAAGAAATTCATTCTGTCAGCCCCATAAGCACTTTTTGTAGCCCTACACTTTTGCCAGGTCTCCTTTCCCCATTCCTGTTCATTACACCTTACCACAATTAAACAATAACCACCAAGAGGCCTCAGAGAGGCAGCCATCCTTCAGGGTAACTTTGAGGCTCTAAACTTGCAAAGCCCAATTTTATCAACCCTGTATAAAATACAGCTCAAGTTAGAGGCCTTCCAAGTCCTGCTGAGCTATCCTGCTTTCCAGAAAGCAACTGACTTTGAACTATTCTCTTCATCTGACACAAGTATCTGGCATCTGTTCACATGCAAATACAATAAAGTGGTATTTGCAGTTAAAGGCAAAATCATGCCAACCTAGCTGTCATGGAATCGGTTTCCTCCTAGCACAAATAAATAAATAAATTGCATCTACACAAAATTCTAATAGAATTATTTAAATAAGAATAAATAAAATTACTCTTGAAATGTTTTAGCAGTTAACAGATCCTTGTTGATCAGGCCAGTCCCCAGAAAGGGAAAGGTACCTGACAAACCACTTTGGCTAATGTAATCTGGACAGATGAATGGCTGATCTATTTTCCATCAAGTTTAAAATAAGGGAAGGCAAACCAAGGACATCCTTCCCCTCTCATCATTAGACATTTACTTTATTCAGCACAGCCTGCCTTCATGCCTCTGTGGAAATATATATTAAATAGCCTAAGTTTTCCAACCATAATAATTCACTTGTAAACTTCTAGGAAATTCCATTAGTACAAGCTCTCCTTTAATTTAGCTTCACAACATCTGGTGAACACAACAGTATCACTTGCAAGAAACCTTTCAAGTTGAACTTGTAGGAAGTTTTGAGAGGAGGCAGTGGGACATCTTGGGAGAGCAGAGCACTGCTCCACACAGCAAAAGCTGCAGATCCCTCCAGGAATGCCAGGATGATTAAAACCACTTTAGAACTTTTTGTCTCTGATTTATGGCAGCTGATATAATTGGGAGCATGAAGGAACAGCCTGATTGGTCAAAAATAATACAAAGCCTTGGGTATAAAGGGCCAGTTTTGCTCCCACTGAACTCATTGATAAAACTCCACTTGTCTTCAGCAAGGCATAATTTAGATCCTAAGTCTCACTGATGGCCTAGTTTCCAGAATGCCTTCCTTTACATCCTCATGCTCCTGAAAACATCCACACACAGACCATATACATCATATACATGATGGGACTGGGCCAACTCCCACTCCACCCCCCGTAGCATTATACAATAGTCCTGTCCTGCTGTTAACTGCCAACCTCTCTGTTAAACCCTTTTTATCTACAAGAGAAATTTACTCATTATTGCAAACTTAATCCCCACCGGCCTGAGATATTCCAGGGTAGAAACACAATTCCTCCTAACATCTGATCCAACCTCCCAGCTGCAAACAAGACAACAGCTTGCCACATACTTCCCTTCAGAACCACACTAAAATGGTACAGAACTATGAATTAATGTTTTTCTGCTTATCTATTCCCTCAGTGGCTGTTCAGTCTTCCTGGCTAGGACAGTTCCATATACATTTAAAATATCAATCTAATCTGCCCAAAGAGCTATTGATTTATCAGCTCCATCTCAGTGTCGCTATTGAATGTCTTCAGAAATCTGCCAAATACGTCTATCCTTTCCACTACTTCTATCAGTCCTCCAGCTTCAATGTCAGCTCATCTATTGATCTGAAAGCAGTTCTGCTCTTCCAGTCTACTAGCTCTCTCTCCTGCCTTCATATTGTAAATATACTTGTAACTGGCGCATAAAATTTAAGGGCAATACTCACAATCCCTCCCCAGTGACATTTGCTGGAGATTCAGTTTTTACTCAAAGTCAAAAGAAGTTCAGAATCCCTTTAGTCTGCCTTGCACAGTTTCAGCTGTGTGGTACAGCCCAGCCCATCCTTTCCCCATTATCCTAACCCAAGTCCCTTTGTCCAAAAATATCGAGACATACAGAATCATAGACTCAGCTAGGTTGGAAAAGACCTTTAAGGTCATCAAGCCAAGCCCTTACCCCAGGACTGCCAAAGCCACCACTAACCCATACACATCCTTTTGGCCACAAGCTACATTCGTAGCTCAATTCTGAAAAGACACTTCTGCCCCAATTCATGCAGATTATGCAAAAAATATCTGAAGTGACAACTTGAGGGATTAAAGACTCACACATCCCACAGGTACTGCCTCTTATTGGAGAACAAAATTAATCTCTAATAAATGATTGTTCCCGTCACCTATTGCTTGTCTAAAAGACTCCTGCAAGAGCAAAAGGCAGGAAGGGAAACCATGATTTGTTTCCATCTGTGCTGCCTTGTGAAGTCATTGACACCTGGAACTCAACAGAGCAGTAAAACGTGGCAATTCCAGAAGAAAGGAATGGCTCCCATTCACAGGATGTCTTTCACTCAGGGTTCTGCTGATAACAGAGAAGTGGCCCAAGGACCCAGCTGACAGGCAAGCAGATGCAGCTTACCCTGCCAGTCCAAATGCCATTTCAATGTTCAATTGATAGCTTCACTAGAAGTCCAAAAGCTTTTGAAACTTGAATTCAGGTGACCAGATTTTTCAGTAGCGGGTTTTCCTATGCAATACATGCCACATGACAGTAGACTTCATTTCTAGGAAGGGTTTCACAAGCATACCAATTATTCTGCATGCAAACACACAGAGGGGCAACAGTCGCTTGGGTAAACAGAATCCCAGACTGGAATCCCAGATTGGACTGGAAGGGATCTTAAAGCTCCTCCAGCTCCAACCCCTGCTCCCACGGGCAGGGACCCCTTCCACTGCAGCAGCTTGCTCCAAGCCCCTGTGTCCAACCTGGCCTTGAGCACTGCCAGGGATGGGGCAGCCACAGCTTCTCTGGGCCATCACCCTGGGCCAGCGCCTCAGCACCCTCACAGGGAACAGCTTCTGCCTCAGAGCTCAGCTCAGTCTCCCCTGTTCGGGCAGGTTCAAGCCATTGCCCTTGGCCTGTCCCTACAGGCCCTTGTCCCAAGCCCCTCTCCAGCTCTCTTTTTGGCCTCATTCATTTTCCTGTTCTCAGTCTGTCAGCTCCAAAAAGTGAATACAGTTCCTTGAAACACATGACTAATGAAAGAGGCAACTGCCCCTGAAAAAAAAACCTGAAGACATCTTTGCATAGGATAAACCTTTTTTTTATCTTTGTGTGGATTCTAGGACTTGGTAAGAACATGCCCCAGGTGAATTACCCTGTTATTGTAAGGTAATGCAGCCAGTGCTGCAAACCTGATTGGACACAAGTACAATCAATAGAGATAAGCAGAAGCAGCAGCGAGATTTGTTGAATAAATGAATTCTTGCAAGTTACTTGCTTAGCTGCTCCATCAATGACAAAACTGCCATTGATTTCAGAAGGTAGTGGGATCAGGCCCTGATTTCTGACACTGCTGATATCAGGAGTCTATTGGATAACAGGTGGTATAGAACTAATTAGAATTAGAAACAAAAACCCCCAAACTCTTTCTCTGCCCATAAACTTCCATGGACCCCTGCCCCACAGTGCATCGTCCCACAAACCTGCAAAGCAACAAAACAAAATGGCAGTGCTAACATCTCTCTTAAGATCTTACAGCTCTCATCAATAAACTTAAATACTGGCATTGGAGTACTTTAGGACTGTAGCAGGTTACAGACTGAGGGTTCTCCTTTGGGCGTAATTTTATATTCTTGCTTCACACAAAAATAATCTGTTTATTACAGGCTCTTTGCCTTTTTGTTTGGCTTGGATGGTTTAAACCACTTGGTTTAGAGATATCTGCAAACTAATAAACACACGGCTGCCCACTTTATCAGCCAAAAGAGAGAAATTAAACTCAGTATTAATCAACTTGTGTAGTTGATTACACCTTACAGCCCAAGCACCCTTGGGGCTTGGGGAGAAATCTTGACTTGTGCCCTGAAACTGCTCCTTCCATAAGAGCAGACAGCCAGCAGACAGCCATTTACCTTTGTAGGCATAACTATGTAGAGGGGTAAGTTATATCCCTGTTTCGATGGCTGCAAACCCAGAACAGTTGAAGTTTCTCTAGCTTTCTATCTATGCCAATGAAAACAAATTCAGACTATGAATTCAGACAAGTACATCTTGCTGTAAGTAAAATGGCACATTTAAACAAAAAAAGAGTGTGAAAGAAGAGAGGTGATTTCTACCTGAGCAGCTGATCACTGAGTAAGAAAGGGATGAAGTAAACCCACAAAATCTTCTCTGAGACAAAAAAGAAACACCACAGGGAAAGTTCCATGTCACAGTTCATAATACGCTTCACAAATTGTTTTGAAAGCACTCTCCTCCTACTTATAACCTCACTCTTGCTGATGAAAAAGTATCTCTGTAGAAACTGTAGTAATCAAGCCCCTGGAAGATCAAAGTGAGTGTATTTTTCAGCTGTCTAACACAATGCAATGACCAGAACAAACCTGGAGTCAACATGGAACCCCCAAGCCACAGGATGCAAGAGGATGCAGAACCACAACAGTAACGGAGGGCAGATAGACCACCAGCATGTTGGATGGACAAAACAAGACAACTCTTTTATTGAAGAGTCTTGCATGATAAGAATAAACCTTCATTAAAATGCATTCAGTATTGTTGCATCCAATGATGCAGCTAATGAAAAATACGCTTAGGGCAGACATTTCAAAATAGCTTTGGATCAGCCAAATGTTCCTAAGTCTGTGGCAGAATCCCCATCAAATTCCTTAGAAGCTGAGTTTGGTTGAAGGTGATCAGCTCTGAAAACCTTCTGACATTCACCAAAGGATTTTAAGAGATACCTAACACCAGGTGTCTACATCTTGGTTCTCATTGTAAACTCGTTTGACACTTCCCTCATTCTTTTATTAATTTTTCTTTTTAAAGTATAAGATCTCGCTAGGAAAAATCAACTGGAAGTGGCATGAATGAGAAGTAAATGGGGTACAAAAATAAAGGCCAATAACCTGCTTTGTGCTATTCCTGGGGCACACGAAGATGTGTCCAGCCATGTTTGGATTAAAAATAGCATTTTGAAGCAGTATGAATAACCCAAACCATCAAAATGCAGTTAATTTAATTCACAGTTTTAATGGTTTTATTTATTTCAATTAGACCATGATGGCTTTAGCCCATTACCGAGTTAATAAAGTGAAGTAGGTAATGTTAGAGCAGCAGTTAGCACAAGTGCTTTCTGGTTTTTTTGAGTGTCCAAGATCTATTTGTCAGGAAAGCAGTGCTGTTTGCATGGAGAGACCCAGTAACAGTCTGATACGTGTTTATAATGCGATGGGTCAGTTCTTAATTCTTTTCTTCCACGCCCTAGAAAGGAATCAACTCTAAAAGTAATTCCAGCGTTTCAGAGAAGGTAATTCCTTCAGGATTAAGCATGAACACCCAGTACTTTTAAACGGTTCTGTCTACACAAAACAATATTCTATTTAAGACTTTGCTAACTGCCTTTCTTCCAACATGGACTGTTTTTACAATACAGAATCACAGAATCATTTACAGAGTGATGAAGCCCCCCTGAGACTCCAGACTGAACCCCCCCACGTCCGTCAGCCTTTCCCCACCACACTTGTGCTCCAGGCCCTGCACCAGCTCTGTTGCCCTTCTCTGCCCCGCTCCAGCACCTCAATGTCTCTTTTGCAGTGAGTGCAGCCCCACCAGTGCCCAGTGCAGGTGGACAGTCACTGCCCTGGCCCTGCTGGACGATGCTATATACAAACACTGCAAAGGTTTTGAGCTAGAACATGTGTTATCTTTCTGCAAGTTTGTAAATGGTCATATCTACATTCTCATGCTGGAGGAGAAAACTATCCAAAACCAGCAGGATCTGAGTAAAATCTAATGTTTTAGTAACTTGGGTTACCCAAAGTAGCATCAAACAAAAACCCACAGGGATGCATGGTTTTTCTACACAGCTACACTTAATAGACTGGTCTTTTGCCTAGCTTCTGGAGCTCAGCACCTGGTAATACTAGAGAACACATACTGCCTTTTTGTTGTTGTTGTTTCTAAATTAAAGGTTTATCTTGAGAACCATTTTTACAGCAGGGAGATAGTTCAGGGTGTGAAAATTGATTTTTATCTACTTTCTGTAATGACAAAACTAGCACTCTCCACTAGGAAGCAGAGGATACAGGAAAGGCTCTATATATCATAATCAGGTATATAGGAAACAGAACTTAGACAAGAAGTTTAAAATGTTATGGCAGTGTTTGCCAGGTTGAATTTGCACATTTTATAAATGAAGTTTATTTACTTAATTAAGGTTTTTAATTTATTTATTCCTAAATTAAGTTATTCAGACACCCAATTTAAATGCTGCTTCCTTCTTTTCAATTATTACACAGTCAGTGCACTGATAGTTCCTTTGCACTTTTTTCTTGGGTGTGCAAGAGCTTGAAATGGGCTCAGAGGTCCTTGATGGAAGTCACCCATCTTTTCTGCCTGTCCTTCTTGATGATCCTCCTCTTTTAGGCTGTGTAGGCACAGGGAAAATGGAGAAGGGTGAAAAAGGACAAAGTCTCATTTATCTCCACCTATCAGATTATTCAGAACATGAAAAAGACATTAAAAATGGATTCATAACCTGTAGATTACCAGGAACTATAGAGAGTGGATGGGAGTTTTCTATCATCCATCGTACAGCCTTGAGAGAGTCCATGCCATTTTTACCACTTGTGTGCCAGCTCATGAACGTTCCCCTCCTCTGCTTCCTTCTCTATACACTCTCATAGCCACACAAACTCATTTTGCCCTCTGAACTGAAGCAATGACCCATTCCTTGTGATTAAATTAGCGTAAGTAATAAGATATCATAGAGCTGATTGATTTCCCCAGCAATAGTTATTAACCAGCTCAATTCAGAGGAAAGCAGAGCCATTATTCTAAAACATTGATTCCTGAACAGGACTGCAGGAGAGGAGTGTGCTCAGACAGATACAGCTTGCATGCAAACAAATCTCAATCCAAAAAGAGTGGAGGCTCTCAGTCTCAGAATCAGTTTCCCCTTAGAAAACAGGAGCTTCACATATTTCTCATGGCTGACTCTTGTCATAATGAACACATCTGGCACAGCTGCATCTCTCCAAGAGCTTCAGTTAGTCCAGTTCTGCACATCCAAACACAAAAACACTTGGCCTTTGAGAACACCCAACTAAACACCAGGATTACTGTTCACAGGCTTGCCCCTTATTCTTCTGCACCCATTCTTCCAGCTTCTTTTGTGATCCAAAAATGCCTGTTAGATCCCTCGTACTGCCTTTAGCCTCACCTCTCAGCTGCTTTATGCAGGATTTAAGCCACACGTCACCATCATGTGGTGTTCACCACAAGGTGATCATCATGTGGTCACAAGCACTTCTGCTTCCCACAGATGCTGCCTTGAGACTCCTGCCATCCTTCTTCCCCAAGCTCAAGCATCTTTCCCATTATAGATAGGACAGAAACAACTTTTCCTTCTCAGGGCCATGCTTCACCTCTGAGAGCCTGCCACCCATCCCCCAGTTCTCCACTGGAGAGTCCAGTCCAACTGGGCTGTAATTACCACTGGCTTCTCTAAGAGCCTCACCAAGATTTGTCATGCAAATTGTACTCTGAAAGGTCCTGGGACCCTGACAACCAGAAAAGGCCAACCTCGTGTTGTGAGAGACACCCAGACATCTCCCACAGCTACACACTACACTCTTTCAAAGAGAACATTCAAGCAACTAATGGTATGGTTGGCATAATGTAGAAGACGACAGAAGAGTGAGACACACTAACTCACAGCACCAAACAGAACAAATCTTGCTTCTCACATCAGTCTTGCTGTAACCAACCCTAGAACAGAAGAGGAAGAGTCTAGCTAGATGTTCAAAATAGAGACACAAAAACACTCACTGGGCCATGGGTCTATCAAGAAGAGGTTCAGGGAAGAGCATGACAAGTGGGAGAAGGCACACAGAGAACCAAAGTACCCTCTGAACTCTTGAGTGCGTCCAGAACACAGGCTTCCTGAGCCAGGAGGATTTTACTCTGTTTAACAGCCCTATCTAGATTCTTCTTCAACAAACAAGCCAGAAGCCCATGTGAACATTTCAGGATGTGTGACAGGCTGTGGCAGAGCTGTAGAGCTTAAATCTTCCCTTTTGGAAGAACAACTGGTATTTTTTTTGAGCTTTTCCAGTGGCTTATCTCACTTGAAGCCCTCCTTTCGCTTCCATATGATAAAGTGACACAACATATACATGGTGCGGGTAACCTCAAGAAAGTAGGACTGTAGGGACTACAGAAAAAACCCTGTCAGAACTCAAAGGAAGTTCATAGAGCCAGTGAATGAAGCAGTCATACACTGAAGCGATTAGAAACACTAAATAGCAACAAATAGCCCCACAGTACTTCAATTATACTGCCATCAGTTTCAGTTCTGGTCCAAATAGCTCTCTCCTCTTCTGGAATTCAAAATGAGATGTATTACACTTTAAAGAATCTGTGTGAGAGTATGTGTGCCTATGGGATTTTTTCAAGTCACTTATTTGTCTGAATGCCATTGATTTTTTTCCTAATTGTTATTCACTATGCTAATTTCCCTCACAAATCTCAGATGCTATTGATCAAAAAGTAATAAACTCTCCAGCAAACAAAACAAGCATTATTGCAATGTTGGGAAAACATCATTTAATATCAATACCATATTTACAATTATCTTTAACCCAAATTTCACCCGCAATGCAATGCATAATCAAAATCAGAGAGCTACAGGCAAAAGGGTAATATTAAAAGACTCCCACTAGACTAATTTCTAGTAGATTATAAGAAAAAAGGCTGAAATAGGACAATCTCAAGCAGTTTAAGATATATAGTTAATGCTATAAATAAATGCTGCTGAATAAAGTATAGCCCGCCTAGTCAGTCTCCCATCTTCTGGTATTTAGAGATAGTCACCATGAAGATAAAGCAGAAGTAAAGGAGGCACCAGTGTATGTGCCAAAATATTAACACAGGAAGGATCATTTAAACCGTGGTTTCTGCATTTCATTTGATTTTTTGAAAAGGACACACTGGATTTGATCCAGTTTCCAGTTACATGTTCTCTGATTTTTCTCCTCTTCAGCGGTAATGGTAGTAGCAACTAAGTGGCAGCAATTCATAATCATCACAGCCCTGAACCTTGTTCCAAACATTAAGAAATCCCCCAAACTACCAGTCTTCGTTTTATCCCCATAATTTTATGGACTTCCTCTTTAATTTATTTTCTCCATATTAGCTTGGAAATTGTTGCTTCTTTACTTCTCTAACGTATTTTCAATGCAAACTCTAGGCAAGATACTGAAAAAGCAGCGAACTCAATCTGGTATAAATTAACTGCAAAGAGAGTATCAGCTCCCGTAGGGGACCAAAGAACTATCTCACGTTTGGACAGTCAAGTCAGATTTTTAATAATCTAAATAGAACACATTCAGTTCTTCTGTTGTTTCCTCTATTCCCAAAGTATTTATTGGTAGAGAATCGACTGTTCATGCCTCAGCTCACTGTGTACATGTTTGCTGCATTCAGATGGGAACTTCACTGGATATGGTGAAGTGGGTTTGATTGTGGACTGCACACAAAGAGGCATCACTGGCAGCAAATACATCCAACTTTAACAATTCTACGATTCCATGTAAGAAACCTTAAGTGTGGGAGGATAAGGCAGCTAGACAAGAGCGAGCACACACAACTGGATGCCAGGACCAAGACACATAGTTGTAGGGAATTCAAAATCTTATTGAAGTCCCAGCAGATGTCGTTATTTGGAACCATGGCTCATCTTTACTTTCCACATGAACATGGTCTCTCCTATTTGGGTCTGTATCTTCATAATTGGTAGGGTTTGGATCGAATGTTCTAGTTCAGTCCCACTCTAAGGGAATCTAAGGTTCCAGTTATTTTTCTATAGTTTTCTCTTCCTGCCCTTTCTGGCCAGTTTAAAATCTATCTTTGACGAGTCCAAGCACACTCAGATTCAAAGATATTATTTCCAAGTTGCACATTTCCAAGAGCTACATGTCACTGAACGTGAGGAACACAGAAATCCACAGTGTGGGTGGATTTGGGAAAGAAGAGCTTTTGAGCATGACCCGTCATTCAACTCTGCACCTGGCAAAGAGAGAAAACAATCCCAGCACGCCAACAAAAACACAACAAAGAGCAGGAATGGCCTCAGCAATCTCAGGGCAACTCTTGCCACAACCCTCCTTGAGTTTCACGAATCCCACATTGCCTCCAGCTGGAAAAGCAGCCAGGTTTCTGTCACTAAACCAAGCCACCAGCCCTTGTGTGACAGGCCAGTGAGGATTACTGAGGCACTCACTAGTGTAGAGTGGCTTCATGCCAACCGTGACATGCCAGCGAAGGATCCAGTCCATGGGTTTTTGCATCATAACAGGCAGAGACGGGATTATTTTGTCTCTGCAATTATTTTCTGACTAATTCCTACCATTCCACTTCTGCATCCAGCACGCCCCTGGGAAAAAGTAGATTAAACTCTGTGGCGATATCAGGAGAAGGTGCCAATCAAAGCAGAGGTGGTTAATACAGAAATGAAACATGTCTGTAATTAATTTCAGAATATTTCAAACTCACATTCTGTCCCCACACACCCACTGCAGAATCCTGAAAATAACTCCATTTTTGGAACAATCTGCAAACAGTGATATTAATAACACTCAGTAAATTGATGGCACACCCTTCCTCGGATCCCTGTTTTCGCTCCTCACGCCATTTCCAAACCAGCTGCAGCAGAAATAAGCAGCCCAAGAATGGACAAGGAAAGGTTTTTGATTCAGCGGAAGACTTCCATATGATATTGGTGAGAAGACTTGATTTGGTGAGAAGATCAGGAAGAGTGAGCAGCAGAGAGCATGGCACATGTGTTCTGGTTTATCCTTACGGGAACATCAGGGAAAGATGAATGAAAACAAATTCAAAACCAATTTAAAAAGAAAAAAAAAGCAAATTCTGTTTTCTACGCAGCCAACAACCAAGTTACGGAGCTGGTGCTTCATATAAAATAGTAGTTATTAATACTTAATACTATAAATACTTCATAGCATTAAGTATTTATAAAGATCCAAAGAGCAATAATCATTGGCATTGGTAATCAAAACAATACGTTACAACAAAAAGATAAAAATATGGTTGGGAATGTGCCAGGTATTAACTGCCCAAGATAAAAATACCTCATGTGCAAGATGTGATACCACAGTTATAGGGTATCATGTAGGGTTTCTTCTGAAGTGTCTTGGCTGGCTACTGATGGAGGTGGGATACTGGACTAGAAGGCTTATGGATATGATTTGCTGAGGAACTCATAATTTCTTAGTGCTTCACAGGGCAATAGCTGAAGTACTGTGGAGGTGCCATAAATGGAGTTACTGCAGTGGGTACAAGGAGCATTTTGAGCAGAGATGTCAGTGGATAAGGATGAGAGACCTGAGAATAAAACATTCTTGTTTGATGAAGAAATAAGTCATGTAATGGAGGAAGCTGAGAAAGGTGTGTGGTGTGCTGTGCTGCTGCTCACACTGTGTGCAGCACCCAGACCAACACAGCACCTCTGCTTCCTGCACCTCTTGCATACACTAGAGTTGCAGCTGTTCAACTACTGAGTGCATAAAGTCTAAACAAACAACCCCCTGCTCCTCCATAGCAAACGTGTGCATCCACTTCCCCATTTCATGTCCAGAAAGATGGTGCCAAGCTGCCAGAAGAAGGAAAAATTAAGAGATGGGCTGCAAGGTTTCCCTGTCTTACAGAAAACTCAGCTTAAACGAAATACATGTGTGTGTGCATATAAATACACACATATACATATACATGTACATATACACATATATATACACATATATACACATATACACACACACACTATTTTGAAGCTAGTTATACAGTGTAGAAAAGGACACTTCACATATTTCCTCGAAAGCTACAAGCAAGAACAGTGTACAACTTGGTGGTCAGACCATTTTCCATAGGCACAGAAACTTAGGGTCACATCTGTGTTCTGTCTGATCCAATATCTGATCAGCTAGGCTCCCATGCCAGTTAAATATGCCACCTTTCCCTAGGATTCTTTCCTGAGAAAAAGAAATGTCATCAAAACTGTCCAGCCCTTGGGAAAAGTTTGAAACTCAAGAACATTATTTCAGTAGCAAGGCTTTCCTTCAGACACACAACTTCAGCAAGGCCGAAAGCTCTGAAACCAAATCCAGATTCACCAGGACACGCTGACTCTTCAGTGTGACAACCTTCACTTAGGTTAACAGGTTGTTCATCTTCATTGGTGCTCTCTCCAGATTACAATGGGCTATATGACATGATCAACAACAACAACAGAACTAAGTAGCCAGTGCAAGCATCACCAAAAACACCTCACAGAGCTCATTTGCAGGTTTGTGTTTATGAAATGACAGAAGTCCTTTCTAGTTTTCAAGTTATAGAAGCACCTCACCGTGTAGAAGCATAGAATCACAGAGCAGTTGGTTGGGTGCCCCATCAGCAGGGACACCTTCCACTAGACCAGGTTGCCCCCCAGGTCATTCAGCCACTCCTCATCACACTTGTGCTCCAGGCCCTTCACCAGCTCTGTTGTCCCTCTCAGGACCAACTCCAGTACCTCAGTATCTCTCTTGTAATTAGAGATGTTCCTCAGGAGATCCCAACCTTCCTTCTCTCCACCTCTATGAGAAGTGGTGAGGGTGTCCTCAGCAATGTTTCCAGGATGACTGCGTTGACATTAGAACACTTTCATTTACTTCTGACCTAAGAACATTTTCTAGAGTCTGTGAAGGACGAGGGGCAGGATGCATCCACTTGTTTTCACTATTCACCAGTGAACTAGACTACACGGAACCAGTCAGAAACCACACTCCTTCGACTTCCAAAATTTTCTTGGCTTCCTTGCCCAGAACCTGTAACAGAACCGCCTGTACAGGCACCACTGCAGAGTAGTGCTTTTTCTTACTGAACCAGCTTACACCATTTTTCCACTCCCAGTTCAGTCCTCCTTGGTCAAAAGTTATCTTCAATAGAGCTGAAGAGCAAGAAACATTCCACAAAGCCTGCACAACATTATTTTGTTCTTAGCATACTGGGAAATGAAGTGTGTGGGTTTTGGATTCTGAGATCCAGACCATCTGTTAAACCTATCAGAGGTCTGAATTCTAATTTGCTGTTGATTTAAAAATAGTCCCAGCAGTACCCTGTCATTTTCTGTAAATTATATATTATTTAGTTTGCCATTTTTAAATATTATAGCGTCCTCTTCTCTCTTCTCTTATGGTTTAATTTAGATTCCTTATCATCTGCACTAATACCACGCTTCCCTCACAGTAACTGATCCTTGCCTCCATTCTATGCCAGGGAATGTACCAGACTACTCACAGGCTTGAAAGATGGCTCAAAACCCAACACTGATGTTATAAACTGAACACAACTTCATCCCTGCTGCAAGATGTCACCTCTGAATAGAAAGCAAAAGCCAGCACAAGTTTACTCATCCTGTGGATTTCACCAGTTTACCTACAGTCACCATACTAACACTGTGTCTCGCAGTAACTTGTATTCCTACTTAAATGACCAGCAATTAGGGCACCACTGACATGTATTAAACTGACAACCTTCAGAAAGATTTCCTTGAGAGCCTCAATCTGCGTTTTTCAGAACTGAGATGGAGCTCATGCTCACATTTTACCTTTTGCAACTGGCTCAGCATAGAGCATCATGGACTCTGCCATGGTATTGTCTTCTCAGTCCATCCCAAGGTATTAAATGGGACCTGCTTTCTCAGAACATAAACAAAACGGCTTCAGCTCATTCATAATGGGCATGCAAGAACCTGGTTCTGCCCCACACAACAGTGGCTTTTGCTGCTGAAATAGCCCTCAGCTAGAGCAACAGAAAACAAATGGTTCAGTTGTATGGCAGATCACCTGGATGCTTCTGTGTAAAGTCCTGCAGAAGTTTATTCGTATTCATACACACCACAGAAATGAAAGCTGCTGTTTTCAAGCTCTGGTTGCAGCAGGAGACAGCACAAGCTCACCCGGCAAACAGGAACAGCAACTGGGACTGATTTAGGTTTAATCAAAACCTGACACTGTAGTTTCCCCCTGACTCGGCTTACTAAGGGATGATACAGCAGAGCTTTGTGAGGATTAGGACTTGTAATACTTGTTGTCTAATCTCAGCTAAGGAAAGGCAGACTCAAGGTCCATCTCTGATACTGCTTCTGAAAACAGTGGTGTATCTAGATATTTTATTTCCTGGCACATTCTGCTTCCTCACTTCACACACTTGAGAGCAGAACACTTGGCCTGAAAGGGGAGTATGTGCACGCTGTGCCTTACTAATTATTTGTAAAACACACACGTCTAAATCTAAAGCAGTGATTCTCAAACAGCCAGTGTAGAACAGATTTATTTCTCATTACTCACTTATATTTTGGTTCAGTTACCACAACCGCAGCTGCCATGAATCTGTGTGGCTGCAGATGCAGCCATGCTACAAATGAATTATACAGTGGGTTACAAACAAGCAGCTCCTGCCCTGATGAATTTACAGGTTAAGCAGGACAATGGACAGACAAGAGAAGAAAAAGAAGAAACAAGGAAATAAGAATCTGACAATTCTTTTGAGTTTATTTAACACTTAAGCTGATTTGGGTTTCCTATTAGTATCAATCCCAAACTCCGCTACCTTGGAGTTATCATCCTGGCATGCAACAATACCTCTCTGGCACACTGAAGCCAAACTCTGAACAGCTATGTAGCATTCACTGTACATAACAGAGATACTGCCAGCTCTACAACCCCCAAGATAGTTCTTCCCCCAACAGCTGAGTTTTCCTACTACAGATGATTACAAATTCCGAGACAACGACCAAAAATCAAAGTAAAGGGATGTTACAAGATGCAAAACCAGCACTACACCATCCACACACTGAGACCAGTCACTGTGCCAAGTGCTAAAGATACGCATCTGAGTTTACAATGGTTTATAGTGCAAAAAGCTTTTAATATCTCTAAAATTCTAGATCTTAGTCCTTTGAAACTGCGAAGGTCAAACGTCACAGTTTTGCCCTCTTTTGTTCAGATGCTGTCAAAAAGACATGCTTATTATTTATTACGTGTTTTGGAGATTACAACTGAGAACTACAGCTACTGACCCCAGTACTGGAAATGCCAACAATTCCTGCCACTAAGCCAGTTTTCCATGGAGTCTCTGGGTTGCAGACGGGATTGGTGCATCTCCAGAAGTTCAAATTACCATATTTCCCCACATGATTTTAGATCTCCAGTTACAGATTTGAAGACACTTAACTCATTCTTCAGCCACTTTCTCCTTCCACATCATTAAAACACAATGCAATCTGACAGAAGTACTTGTCCACATTCAATCAAGGCACATGCAGAGTCAGGACCAAGGCTTCTAGGAAATGTACCACAATGAGAAGTTCAACACGCTGGCTCCTACTGCCCTTCAATGAAGTTCATGGGGCAAAATACATCTGTACTGACAAACAAATTACTAGGGAGAAATCACCAATGAAACAGACATTTGACCCTGCCAATTCTTCCCTTGCAGGGAATTAAAGACCAAGAAGATAAACAGAAAGCACTAAACTGGAAAACCCCAAACAAGAACAAGTACAGATAATGAGACCAGAGAAAACAAGCATGTGGTAGCAAAACAAGACAGTGGCAGGCACTTCATCAGAGAATCATGGAACAGCTTAGGTTGGAAGGAACTTTCAAAGCTCATCTTGTCCAACCTGCTGCAATGAGCAGGGACATCTTCAACTAGACCAGGTTGCTCAGAACCGCATGCAGCCTGGCCTGGAATGTCTGCAGGGATGGGGCATCCACCACCTCTCTGGGCAACCTGTGCCAGGGTTTTACCACCTCATGGCACAAAATTTCTTCCTCCCATAAACCCATCACCCCTCGTCCTATCACAACAGACCCTGTTGAAAAGTCTCTGCCCATCTTTTTTATGGACCCCTTGTAAGAACTGAAAGGCTGCAATAAGGTGTCCCTGATGACTTCCCTTCTCCAGGCTGCACAAGCCAAGTTCTCTCAGCCCTTCCCCAGAGGAAGGTGCTCCATTCATCTGGTCATTTTTGTGGCCCTTCTCTGGACCCTTCCCAACAAGTCCACATTTGTCACTTTCTCAGAGGGGTTTTATTTCCCTTCATGGACCAACTCACTGCTACAGCAGCTTCTCACTGCACTAAACTTTGGCTGCACGCAGAAGGCTGGGCCCCTGAAAGCCACAGTGCTGGTGTTTGGCAGGCCTGCTCTGGTGAACGCCATGCTCAGCCTGCTGGCATGCCCCCATCCTCATCTTTGGCCTGGTATTTGGTTCATGTCAGAGGCAGACGAAAGAGAGCTGTGGCAACACATGGTGGTGGCCACTGGCAGACTCTTTAAACCATAAGTGTACATTAAAACTTTGTTTTGGCCAGACTCTCTTTTGGGTGGTTTATTTTTACTACTTCTTAATTACTCTAATTGAAGGGGGAATATTTCCCTTCATTTCTCCCATTCAGCCACTTCACCTCCTCTTACCCGCTGCTCCTTTTTGAGCCTCTGCCTGCAAACACCACTGTTAGTCATATTTCTGGGTCACACTGAAGGGTGGTTGGGCTTTCCCCCTCCCTTCGATCCTGCTGGAAAACAGAGAACAGATGAGTTTCATCAACTCCCTCGGTTGTAGGCTGACACACCCCACTACTGGTAAACACAGGGATTAGCCAAGCCCTTCTCATAAACACAAGAGGGAAAAAAAGACCTGTCCACTGTTTATGTAAGGGGGTTTGTGTTTACAAA
Organism: Agapornis roseicollis; assembly: GCA_002631895.1. Taxonomy (NCBI): domain Eukaryota; kingdom Metazoa; phylum Chordata; class Aves; order Psittaciformes; family Psittacidae; genus Agapornis; species Agapornis roseicollis. The sequence goes on from NDXB01019326.1 coordinate 33,716, forward strand.
GGAGGGTGAGCATATGTGAGCAAACCTTCTGTTCAGCCCTGATGGAAGGAGAGTGGCCCAGGATGAGGAGAGAAAAGCTCTCCTCGCAGCCACTTGAACTGCATTCAGCTCAACAGCACAAAGCAGTGCTCCCCGTTCTGGTAGATGAGAGAAAGCCAAATGTTTGAGTTCTTGGGTGGTGTGGAAAGGAGCAGGCTCTTCCAAAAGATCTCAGGAAGCATTCAGCACCTGCTTCCCTAACACAGAACAGGCTTCCAAATCCCCTGCAGATTTTTTGCCCAACATTTGATAGCCGTTTTTCATATCAAATTATTAATCGGCACATACTGAACTCTGATTTCTGCAGACCAGCCTGATTATTTAAGCCTTGAAATAAGAAGGCAGAAAATGAGAGAGGAAAATGAAGACCCGATTCCCAGATGGATGCTAAAACTGGGAGAGCGGTGGGGGCACACAGACTAAGTCAGTGTAATTCAGGATTTATTTCTTGTACTGCAGCCTTACTAAACAAACATTTGGATCAGGAGAGGCAGGATAGCTCAGGATTTAGTAGTGATTTCCATGAATGACCCTGATTTATTCCAAGTTCTCAACACCAAAACCTCACATTTCAAGGTCTTCCCCTTCCTCTGTTATTCAGGACCATTGGGATCATTTTACATTTCAATTCTCAGACAAAGAACCATACTTTAACAAGCCTATCACTACTGATGCAATGGAATGCCTTTTACTTTGAATGCCATCAGGATGTGCGCTGTTATAGGCATTTCCAAAAACACGGAAAGCAAATAAGTCTACAAAATAATCTCAGAGATGAGTTTGTAACAGGCACTTTATGGATAACATCAGGTTCTTCTGGCCAGGAGAACAAAACTCTCATGCGAATTTTTGTGTAAATCTGCCTGCTCACCAATGCCTTTTGAATTTTTACCACACACACACAATAACACATCCATTCCTCTTTTAAAAATGCTTTCATTTTCTGATGAAGGAACTGGATCCCGGATAGGTCAGCACTAGTACCAGCAGATTAGTAGGTGCTTCCATTAATTGAAACTGGGATATGCAAAACATATCTCATTTCCTTTGAGCTCTCAAGCCAAGGTTTGAATACGGAGAGTGAGCAAATATAGAAGCGCAGCTGCTTTACGCTTCCTCCAATCCTCACTCACAATGCACAAGTGGTGCTCCTGCACCAAACTGTGCCGTGATCAAAACCAGCTGATCCCGAGTACATCAGAATGCTACTGTCTAAATTGCACTTGAGCCTTTACATTTTCCCCTAGTATATTTTACAGGGGCCCTTGTAAATCTGATAAAACACTGGAGCAGCTATAGCTGCTAAAGTGTAGCTAATGTTTCCATTCACATCCTTTTATTGATGCTCTCCACTGCCTCGTGTGGTCATTGAGGTTGACTGCCTCCACCTCAGCCCTAAAAGAATCATTTGTCTTGGGTTTTAACATGTTTCAAGGGAACGGACAGCACCACAGGGCACACCCTTCACTTGAAGACCCCAGAGTGCTTAGCACTAATTCAAATCAAATGAAACAAGAGAACAGGTATTGCAAAGGAAGCCAAATTAAGTAATTAAAAAGACTTGACTTAAACACATTCAGCAACTCAAAACAAGGGGCCGGAGGGGGGGCACTGTTAGATTAATTAAACTGTTTTATGTTACCAAAGAAATAAAGCAAAAGGGGAGAAAGCCCAGCCTAGCTAGAGAGCATATAAAGTTACACACTGAGTCATGTGAAATAGTTTCAAGTCATATGCCACCAGCTTGATTTGTGGACAAGGTAACAGTTTTTAGTCCTGAGCTTTAGGAACCATGTTAACAACTGCCTAGAAACCCTGAAGTGAGTGTCTAAGATCAGCTACCAACCTCTTAAGCCTGGCTATGGACTGTACTTCTCTGCACAGGCTGTGAGCCTGTTCTGCAGAAAGAGCTCAGAAGGGATTTCCTGCTGGCTTCATGGTAAATCCTGACTTCAGCATCATTGTCGTTCCACAGAGAATCACCTACCACATGCAGTGTGTTTAAGATCAGGTCATTAACATGCAGTTCAAATAATGCTGCTTGGAAACTCCTTGGGAATCAGTTGGGAAAAACTTTCTTATGGTTATAACTGCCTTTAGTTTACAGGAGACTTCAGACAGAAGGTCGTCACCCGCAGAGTAGATTGCAGGGTTTTCTGGTGGCAGCAATGTGAAGCATGTGTCTTTTCAGGGCTACACTACATTCCAGCAGTGACTATCAGGTCATATTTACAGGAGCTGCTGCTCTAAGCGTGCAGGGATTGTGAACGCTCTTCCTCCAGAGCACTAGCAGTATGTCTGCCTCACCTGACATGGCAGACAACAAGCAAAGCTGTTCCATTGTCCTCCTTGGACTTACAAACTTTCCCAAAGCAACTCCTCTGCACATGAGGAGCTTTGCCCCGGCTGAGACAGCTCTGTTTATCCATGCTAAGCCTGCCATGCAGGAGACCATTTCCTCTTATTTTTCCCCCCATAAAAAGTTAAATTATTTAAAAAAAAAGAACCATTTTCTTGAGTGGTTGCAGGTCACTGTGGATCAGTGAGGTTTAACTTTAGTGTGTTGCGATGAAATATTAATACCAAGGCAGTGTGTTTATTTCTTCAAGCGTCTGGAGCCACTGAGTGTTTATGCCTCAGGATTAGCAGGAAGTGTGCCCATGCATAGCAGCCCTGTGCTTAGAAAGTCTGAGATTTCAACATCTGAAGACTGTCCATAGCAAATCAGCTGCACTGGATAGTGTGTCAGCTCTACCGAGAGACACAGGGCTGTTCCCACAAGATTTCAATCCCATAAGGAACCAACAGCCTGTCAGGTTAGTAACAGTGTCAGCAAGGCAGGTCTCACTCCTTTTCCACTGCAAAGTATTTGTACTTATCTAGAGGGAGCAAAATTAGGCCATAAACTTCCCTCAACAGCCAAGATGGTAAGAAGGTCCCAATTTATTCTTTGCGACCACAAATAACCTCGGATCCTGAGGTATAGCTTGCTTTATGTCTCAGCATCTAAGACATCACCTGTTAGGAAGATAGAAATTCAGTTCTCTAAGATTTGAAGAAAATATATGAAATCATTGTATGGTAAATGCACACTGGTGGGTTACAAGAGACACAGCAAACACTTGGATTGTTTGCACAGAAGTCCAGGACACCAAGGGCTGAAGGAGTGCCAGGAAATCTACAGCCCCCCTCAAACCCAGCCTGCACCAGTTCACTCCATAAACATACAGGACAGGAAGCCACTTGCCTTTACCATTTGAAAGGTTAGAAGGGTCCTAAAGGAAGGGCAAGCGTAGGAGCAGAGGCAAACGTAGAGGAAAAAGGATACTGCAATGTCCTGCCCCAGTTTCACCGTCTGCCTGGGGGCAGATCCACTTCCCCTGTTCCTACAACAAGTGGAAACAGGATTTGTATTTTGGCTAAGAGTCATTTACATGGGGCCATCTCAGAATGAATCCTCTTAGGGCTGTGTATCGCCAAAGGGGTGAGTCATGAAACCAAGGTCCTGGCCCCACAGCAATGTTCACTCTAGATTTCCTTGCTACAGTTTTCAGCCTGGCGCTGACAATCAGTGCAAAGCAGCGAGAGCTGCTAGAAAGGAAGTGCAAGCTACTAGACCAATCTGGCCTTGCTGTACGGGAGGAAATACAGTACAATGCATTACAGCTCACTATGCAGAGCAGTCTTCCTGAGAACAGTTCATGTCTAGGGAATCCTTGCTGCCATTACATAGCAGATTGTCCTACAACACTCTACCAACTGCAACCCAGTCTATATACACACTACTGTAGAGGATTTATAATTCTAGTTATGTGAGAAAACCCCCAATGGATATTATTTTTAAAATGGATCATCTTTACTACTATTTACTATCTCAGTAAATATTTCTTTCTAAAAAATGGTCCCGGCTTCACTGACATTAAAACACCTCAATATATATTAAACTAACTTGCATCTGCAATATACAGCTGTGTAAACTGGAGAGCTAGCAGTGATGCTGCTGTGATTCTACAGACCTGTAATCATTAAAGTAGCAGCATGGCATGCAAAATGGGTTAGGGTTCTGCCCCTTCAATAATCCTATTACATACCTGAAAAAGAGGAGAAAAGAAAATATTCATGTCCCTTTAAGAGCCCCTCCACAAATAAAGATATGTATGTAGACAGAAACACAAAGAGATTATCTCCGCTTGACATCAACATTCAGTGTAAGTAGTAAGACACACACACAAAGAGGAAAAAATAAATTAGATAAGTCATAATAGTACTATAATAAAACTATAAAGCAGGAGACTGCTCCAGGCATTTGACATGCATCTTGGCACTTTTAATGAGGGAAAACAAAAGACTCCAAGTGCTTCCTCAAGAGCTGACGTGTGCATGTGAGTGTGTGTGTGTGTAAGAGGGGAGAAGGCAGGGATGGCTCTCGAGGGGATGAGGGATGCTGCTGCTCACCGAGGCCCATCAGGTAGCAGTAAATCTCCACTGTCGGGCGCACCGCGCCTTGCTTCTCATGCTACATTAGGCATGTTGTACTCCTTTTGGTTTATGGAGGGTTGTGGTGCTAAATGAGCTAGAACAAGAGCTGCGGTACCAGGGGATCAAGTGACGGTCTCCACCAAGCAGCTCCACTGAGGATTTCTCTGTTTCTCTCTTCCTTGCTTAGGATTGTGCCAGGAAAGGAGTTAAACATTCACACACCCCCAAATCCTGCAAGTGATTTATGCATACCCCAAGTTTCTGGTTCTGGATTCTGCATTCCAGGCTCTAGGAAAGGCGTCACCTATCTCAGCCACCACTAACATGCAGTTTTGTCACTTCTCTCTTCTTTTTTAGCCGCTCCGTTGGAGGGAGGCAGAACATCTGCAATTCCATACTGAATATTCCATACCAAGTATTTTTGGATGGACAGGCCACATAGCAGCTTTCCTTGAAAAAGCAGAAATACGTGCATGCATCCTTTCAACCCATGGGCTGGACTGCAACCCTAAGAGCTGCAGCTGCCCTCCAGCATTCTCAGCCCCTCCTGGAACCAACTTTCGTCCCATCCCTCCCTCATTGTCCTTCAGTTGCCTCTTGACTTTTCAGTATTTTAAATAGATTTACTTTCATGGTGTATCACCTTTAACAGCCACAGCCCCAGTCCAGGCCACTGCTGTACCATTTTCATGCTGTAGAAGATGAAGAGCCAGTTTAGCACAGGCACGCAGGCCATGCAGGAATACAGGTGGGCACACAGGCCATGCAGGAATACAGGTGGGCAAAAATCCAAACCGCAATCATTTGCCAGACATTTGTAACATTTCAAACCATGTTTTTGTGTCACACTGGGGCAAAAATCAGAAAGTTTTAATGGGGAGAAGAAATAGAATAAAAACCAGCAGATGGTACATTTTAAATGTATTAAATGTGGATAAAAGTTCCTTTTGGAAATTAAAGATGCAACTTCAACCTTTGGTTTTCAGAGCACTCCATGACAGGGTCTGATAGCTGTTTAATTCTGACCAGTATTATGAAATTGTCACTTTAACAATCACACTGCTGTCTGCATTAGGAAACAGAGGCACTGACAAAACCACATGCAATAAAGAAACACAACCTGAACTAGACCTACAGAATGATCAGCTCAGGATTAACTCAGAGAATTCATTGTGGCTGTAACCAGTGCTTAGCTAGAAATGAAGAGCAATAGGAAGTTAGCAATTGAAAATGCTGAAAGATAAAGCTTCATTATACCACCACTGATGACTCTTTACCACCAAGACTCTTGACCACCCATCTTACCACCAAGATCTTGACCATCACATGTGGTTCTAGTTACCTCTGAGAAATCTAACACTAACATTACCAAAAGTACAACAGAAAAAGCAACAAGGTTGAACAAAGATGTATAGGAAGGACTATAGAGACTAAACAGGCTTCTAAAAAGGAGGGATGACTAAGGAGGGATTACAACAGAGACCTGCAAAAACGGACATCAGTACAGAGAGCAACTACAAGACCACCAACCATATGAGAATAGTTATTAGGAAACATATCCACTGGTTCTAATCAAGTAAGAACTAGGGATTACTCAATGAAACAAGGCCTCAAGCTGCAAAAGAAAGGATCTTTTCATGCTATACATATTTAAACTGGCAGTTGTTGCTAAGAAATGTTTTGATGTACAAAAAATAAGAGCACTAAAAGAAAAATCAGAGTTTCATGAGGAGAGAGGTTGGCCCACACGGACAACAGCAAGAATTTGCTGGGAGCCAGGGTTACATCAAGATGTGCAATGGTGGTCTTGTTGCTGGACAGGAAGCACATATCTTGGATGTCACATGCTTTTGCAGCAAAGTCTGGTGTAATTGCAGGGCCAAAGTAACCAAACAGACCACAAACTCCCCATCTGCCTTCCTGAACACAGGCAGGCACCCTGGGATGTGCAGGGGGAAGTCAGTCAACTGTAGGACACCCAAGCTGGAGCTGATCACAGGAGGTTTTAGCCTCTAACTTCCTGCACTTCCCCCTTCATCTGGGAATGCCAGAGCCTTCCCTCTCTCAGCATAAAGACTTTCTGAAGCTGTATATTTCTTGGACATGTATGACATGGTACCTCAAAAGCCAAACTGCTAACCAGAACCACCACCACAGTAGACCTTTAACAGAAGCTTTTATATAAATCTATCCAAATTTGCTATTTCAGGAATGAAAATACAGTATAAATTGTTAAAATGTCTACCCTGACTCTGACACGAACCCAGTTTTGTTGGTACTTGGAAAGAAAAGGGACACGTATTTCATTATTACCTTAACACCTTGCAAAGTGTATATTAAATCCCAACAATTGAAGGACCCAGGATGAAGAAAACAATCACAAAGGTTTAGTTCTGGTTTCTTCCTTCTCTCTTGATGCCATTTGTTCACACAGAAGAAACAATTCTACCCAAATAATCAACTTCTTGCATACCCCAATGGCTACAACAGTCCATACGGAGGGCATTATCAGAGCCCACCAGGACAAAAATAAGAACTAAAGGCACTGCTGAGCAGCACATACACTATCCCACCCTCCTGCTTCCTGACCATCCTGCTAAGAAAGCATTTGCCTGATTGCTTTAAGAAGTTCTTGGCCACACCTCATTTAACTTATTTTCCAGATCAATCAGGTCAAGTCCCTGAAAAATCCCCTCAGGTTGCCTTTTTAAATGTTGACTTGCTGCCTTTTAAGCAAACAAAGTAGTAGAAGTTTCCTTTTCAGTCTGCATGAGCTGGAGTACAGATGCAGGGCTCCAACCCAAAAACAGCACTCAGAAAGGACCCACATACCAAGCAGGATTTTGCCTGCACTTCCCCTCCCCTTTTTTCCTCCTTGGGAAATATTTGGGATGCACAAGCAGGCAGCCTTTTTTAGACGTTGCCTGCTTCTAGGAAGAAAACGAGTGGGTGATTGGATACAATAGGCCCAGAAAGTAAGAGCTCTTTAATCAAAAGCAGTCACGAACAAAAGCAAGCCAAGGAGCCCAGGAGGATAATTATATTTCACACCTCAATTAACATTCTTTCGCTGCCATTTAAGAAATCCCATTTAATTGCCCTGCCTAAGCCCTGATTGTGTGAGATGTCGTACCGAAGGTGAATTGGCTGCAGCAGAGGGTGCCATGTTACAAGCAGCACATAAAGCTGTATCAGTACAAAGTCTGTCTTCCTGGTGCGTTAACCAATGCCGGCTCACTTGCATGGATAGCACTGATGTGTACTTAGGCTTAACAGGATCACAGGCAGTGATCCAAACCCTAACCTCAGCCGCCCTTACAGTCCTTACAGCATCAGCTCTTCACATTGCTATCACAACAGCAGCTAAAGGCTTCAACAGATCTACATAAACATAACAACACACTTTCTCCATGATAATCTTAAAGGAAAGAAAAAGAAAGGCAGGGAACCCAGGCTTGGATAGACTGAGCAATTTGGGAGTTAGGGAAAAGGCCAACATGGCCAGTGTTTGGCAAACATGAAATGCATCTGCAGTGCACAGAAACATCAAAAAAGGAAGAAGTTTGAAAGCTAAGCAAACCATTTCTACCGGAAAACCCATGAAAAGGCAACCCAAACTACTCTTACAGTTATTTATTGGAACACATTTAAGCATCACATGGATGGTAACTCAAGGAGCATCCCCTGATGGCCTCCTGGGTTCCACCACAGGCATCCTCCACAGCAATTCCCAAACCTTTCCTCCCAGCACACAGCAAGCCCCTCCTTCTGGACTGTGATTCTGTAGCAGTTGGAGGTTTACTTTTTACTGATTAGGCTACATTTTTCCAAGGTCATCCTGAAATCCTCTGTGCTGTCATTTCCATGGGAGCACAGACCTGCCTACCACAGCAGGACCTCACAGCACCAGAGTTAAGCCAGGATGACTCTCATGTGCCATTTCTTCTCCAGTCCCCTAAATTCTGCCATTAAGGACTTTGACTGTGCACTTTCATCTGCAGGAGCACTTTTACTAGCATACGTGTGTGGATAGAAGGATGACAGAGACAGTACCTCATCAGTACAAACAAGCACATCAAACACGTTCCCTGTATCAGATCTAATCAATCTTTATCTCTGTCCTCATCTTAAAGACACTCAATGCCTGGACCCCGACAAATCTAACTATTTGAAATGAAGGCTGCAAATCCCAGCAGGAATCAAGGACACCACAATCCTTACTGTCTTCAGTCACACATCCACAGCACCTTCCCACCTTCCTTCTCAAATGTAAGCACAGAGTGGCATAAGAGGCTTTTGAGCAGCAGGGACTGCAGCAAGACACCAGGCCCTGCCAAACAAAGGAGAAAATGAATAAACCCACTACATATTAGTCACATCTCTTACGGCACGATAGTAAGACGCTTCAAACTGTACTAATGCGGGATATATAAGGAACAGGATTGAAAAGAAAGAAGGTTTAACGGCTGAAGGACTTTACTGGGAATTGGAATGTTCTCTATTTTCAGTTTGCCACAGACCTCCCAGATGGTGCCAGACCAGCTAATTTGCTCATCAGTTCGTTAAGCAGCAGAATGGCGATTACTCTCTTTTCCCATCCCTGCATCTCTCCATCCAAAATACGTTTTCTCTATTTTACGGGTGGAACGGAAGCTCCCTGGGGCTGTCACACTGCACATCACAGACAAGACACCCTCTATCAAAACACTACACACAAAAAAGCAGAGTTCTGACTGAGCTTTTTCCAGCAAACAGGCTTAGACATCAGTGACAATCCCAACTCAACTTCTCCATCTATTACTGTAATTTGTTACTACAAACTGTTTTATTAACATACTTGTTCCTACAGAATAGGTTGCCAGACTGCTTAGTGAAAGAAACCACTATTTTTTGGTCATCTTTTTTTAAACCCAAAGGGCCTCTTACGTGCAGCTCCTGTATGGGGATGCACCACCCTCTGATTTGGAGAAAGATGTGGTTCTCCTCACTATGGGCTGATCAGAACAACAGCCATGGCCTGCTGCAGTCAGCTCGAGGTTGGGGAAGCCTGGCATCACATGCCAGAAGTCTGGACCGAAGCCCAGTCATGTTTGAGCCATTAGAGGTCTAAGAATGAGACAGGAGCAAATGAAGAAAAATAAAGAAAGAAAGCTGTTTCAGGGGAGAACTACGAGCCCTGCTGGACATCAAAACTTTGTTCACTGTCCAAGATCCAAAGGCAGCTCTTCTGTGGGCTGGCTACTGCTTCTCTACAAACAAACTGGCCCTGCTTATAACCTGCATCAGTTTACAGAGCCACCACCAGTGCCAGAACCTGTACAAACCCCTGCCTTGCTTCTTGCTGAGCACTGAATTGACAACGCCTGAGTGAGCTCCTGTTCAATGATCCCCTTTCAGCTACCCAGGACATCTCTCGCTCCCCCACTGCTCCTTCCCCTGGCTGGGACAACCCCAGCTGAGTAACTCCAGAGGTATCCAGGCTCACCATGGAATGTGCCTGATGTGTGCATGGAGCCTGGACTCCTGGCCAGCTTCAACACAAGTCCTCGTATTGCTGCAAGACACTGGGAGGAGAAATGTGCACAGGGGAAGAAAGGTGGGACCACCCTCCCTGCTCCCCACTCTTCACTTGTAAACCAGTGGAAAGCCATTTTCAAACACATCCTCACTCTGATAAACATGGTATGATTCTAATTAGCCCCCATCACTGTATATTCATTATGGTAGAAAAAGACAATCCTCTTTATGTGGCACCCCAAGATCTCTATTGTTTGAGTTACATGCAGTATGTGCTGCCTGCCTGCCTGGTGGGTTGCTGTTAGGGACCCAGCTCTGCTACCCAGAGCTTTCTCTCTCTCAAATGAAAGCAAAAGAAATGCCTGGTTTAGCAGGTAATTGTAGGCAAATTTACACCCCTTATAAACCACTGTGGGCACATTCAAGTTGTGTGAATTACAGGACTATAATCACAGAATCCCAGCCTGGTTTGGGTTGGAAGAAACCTTAAAGCTCCTCCAGTTCCAACCCCTGCCACGGGCAGGGACCCCTTCCACTGCAGCAGCTTGCTCCAAGCCCCTGTGTCCAACCTGGCCTTGAGCACTGCCAGGGATGGGGCAGCCACAGCTTCTCTGGGCCATCACCCTGAGCCAGCACCTCAGCACCCTCACAGGGAAGAACTTCTTTCCCAAAGTCTATGACACCAGTAGTCTTCCTGGTGAATTCAGAACACAGGCAATTACACACAGCATTCACATTTTATAGTGGAATCGTCGTAAGTCTAACACACAGTATCAAGTGTCCTGCTGTTAACTAGATAAATACATCAAATTGTGCAAACGCAAATGATGGCAGCACAACCAGATGACAGTGAAACACCTACAGCTGCAAAACTGCTGAAAGTATGCACTGAAAAGGGAATGAATCAATAACACACTGAGCTTTCCTGCTCCACCATGTACCAACCAGGGCACTAAAAGAACCTAATTGTTAAAAATATTTGGAACTAGGAACAGACTCGTTTCTTGTGACCACAAGAGAACTGTTCACTCTAGCACAGGCAGTAGAATCTCCTACATTTGGGCTTCAGTTACTACACTGACAAAGTGAGGAAACCAATGTCATTCAAGAGCCAAATCAGGCTTCCAGATCACCACATCACGTGTGGTCTTTATGGAAACCCAACTATTACCTCAATTTGGGACATTATCAAAGATGCTGTGTAATAATACCTTTTGTTGGTATAAAAACATTTGAATTGTAACAAAGCCATGAAAAAGCCTCAACATAAGCTACAGTATGTGGGAAGCAGGCAAAGACAGCCTGTCAGTGAGCTCTCTCACAGCAGAGTGAGCCTGACGCAAGGGCTATGGAGTCAATAAGGATATGAAGTCAAGGTGCATTGAGGCCCCAGGGTTGCATTTGCATTTATGCAATCAACCCGTGCAATAGCAGCTCTGCTCAGCTCTAAATTCATCAAAAATCATTAGGGAAAAAAGGAGAGCCACTACCCTATTTTGAAGGTGGATTTGCACCCATTGGCCCCATGAACCTAATTCGCATGAGAGGAGATGGCATCGGGGCATCGCTCAATGCCTGCTTGTCCAGGAAGAGCTCATACATAACTCACCCCTCTGCTGAAGCACCTCAGAGAATATCCATGGGGTTCCTGAAGCTCCAACAGAGATCAGAGCTGAGACCAAGCATTTCCAGTCTGCTCTTCATAGACTGGGCCTGTAGGGACAGGCCAAGGGCAATGGCTTGGACCTGCCAGCACAGGGGAGACTGAGCTGAGCTCTGAGGCAGAAGCTGTTCCCTGTGAGGGTGCTGAGGCACTGGCACAGGGTGATGGCCCAGAGAAGCTGTGGCTGCCCCATCCCTGGCAGTGCTCAAGGCCAGGTTGGACACAGGGGCTTGGAGCAAGCTGCTGCAGTGGAAGGGGTCCCTGCCCGTAGCAGGGGTTGGAGCTGGAGGAGCTTTAAGGTCCCTTCAACACAAACCAGGCTGGGATCCTGTGATATTATATATAGTTCCCACAGGCAGAGACACCTTCCTCTAGACCAGGTGCAATTTTGAGCTTGAACACAGCATCCTGCAAAACAGGACTGAGAGCACAAGAGTATATCTGCTTGTATTCTGGTAACTATCTTCACAAAAGCAATACTTTTCCCCTTTCAAAAGTAAAGCTTCATACTTAGAACATGAGGCAAAATACACCAAATAAAAAAAAATATATATACCAAAACCCATGGGAAACACAGGTCTGCAATTAGCAGCTCCTTTGGAAATATCTTCCAGCATCAACTCGGAACAAGTAATCCCTTAAGTAGCACAAACTGTGCAATGATGGGGCATAAATTAAGGGCATAAATGGGGCAGAACTTCAATACAGATCCCATCTCAAGTATCATCAATGTATTCATATCTTTAAAGAAACCAGGGAAAATTAGCCAGCCTGTTTTCCCAAGCAGAAGCTGCAGCGCTCAGCGTGAACCTGAGCGGGACAGAACTTCAGTCTAGCTTTGAAATCATTCATGCTTGAAATGCTAGAAATGTGTTCTTGCCACTTGGAAAGCACCGGGTTGTTCGTTCCACAACTTGGGGGTTTGGAGGTTTTTTTCTCTTCAGTAATGCACAATGATGGGATTGACTTTGCTCACTATTTTGAAGAGAGCGTAAGTTTTGACAGTCACCAAGAAGCAAACCTTTCAGCCCAACACCTAATCACTCCGCAGAGGCCCCAGGCACTGAAAACAGTGTCATAATGGAAGACGCTTTCAGCCTTAACTGCAGAGTGGTTGCTCCTGGCGCCTGCTCTCTTACATGGACCCTCAGCAATGCACATCGCAAAGAGGGGCACTATAGATTTCAGATGAACTTTTTCCCCCTCTTTTTTAGTAAAATTATATGGTGCTGTCCATCAGATTACTTCCCTGGCTAGAGCTGTGTCTGAAGAAACTTTGTCCTCATACTGCAAAAGGAAACCAAAAATAGAGGCCTTGGCAGTCCGGGGCTTTCCTAGCAGCCCACTTACGATGACCACAGGAAAGGACATGGTGGCCTACCTTTAAAAGGTTATTTCTGCCAAGCCACAGAATAATATGAAAAAGAATTTATGGTATAACCAAAAAAAAAAAAAAAAAAAAAAAAATTTTTAGGTTATGGAAAACA
>NDXB01019326.1:49664-63121 GCA_002631895.1 Agapornis roseicollis
GAGGGGGGGGGGGGGGGGGGGGGGGGGGGGGGCAGGAAACTGGCAGTTTCAGGACCAAAGGAGCACTAAGAACACTATTACAACCACCACATAACATAGGTTACAGAATCCACACCCAGTGCAGGAAGGTTGTGTGTCCCTCCTACACAACTAACACCGTTTTTTTACATTGAGGCTGACCTATAGCCTTTTTCTAAGAAGACCGAATCTCAAGTCAGAACCCAAGTGATGATGGATTTATCACTTCCCTGGGTAAACCAGCCCTATAGTCAATTATCCTTACTATTTAAGTCACGTCTCATTTCCAGTTTTAAAATAACTGCTGAAGGCCTCATAATATCTTTCCTACAGCGTGCATCTATAGCATGTGTCTGCGTGCACCCGCACCCATCCTTGTTCAAAATAATCCCACTTTAATTCCTAAAGATGGGTTCTTTTCCTAGTGATGCAATGGTGTATCATCTCCAGACACGGAACTTTAATGCAGAACTGCTGCTAGACTGATACCTAGCTGCATGACAAAAGATTCCAGTTCAATACCCAGAGTCTGGCTTCTTAAGGCAGGGGGCATTTAAACAAAAGCAAACTGACAGCCCACACTTGGATTTCCCTTAGAAAATGAGAGTTACAAAAGGTGAATATATTCTCTACATTTTCCAGGCACAGTATTGCATACATGCGTGCCATTCATCTGTTACTGCTGCATATTTTACATTATAACTATTAGAAGGCTGGCCACTGCTTACAACAGTTAAATGTATGCTTACGTACAAGTTTACATATAGGCTGTGACATGGCCCTTCCAACCCTAACTATTCTATGATTCTATGTCCTGATTAGAGACTCTTCAGCCAACTTATGTCCGACAGGAATTTTTCTTGGTTTTCTTATAGATCATAGAGGTTTTTATAGGGATTTGTGATCCTGACAAGCTTGAGATTCTGAATTTTCATGAACACTTTTGAAAAGGCTAAAGTTAGGGAGAAGTATCAAGGAGAATATATAAAAGGAGAGAGCCCTTCATCCCCATTCCTGCAGTTCCTGCTGTCCAGCTGCAGTCCCTCTCACAGACGATGAATCATATGCCTAGAAAGAAACTACATATCTGAGTAAACCACATGCAGTTACTGTCTCTGTTTGGGTATATATTAGGTAAACATAACCAACCAAAGCACATCAGCTGACACAGAAAGCTGTGGAATTAAAACACAGACATACAAAAATTCTTGTAAATTATGAGTAGGGTCATACAAGGCCTTAAATATTGGGAAAGGCAAAATAATTCATTAATAACTGAAATGCTGATGAAGTTTCTACATAGTCTAAAAAAGAAGAACCAGGAGGTACAGTTTCCAAGCTTTTTGTGGTCAGTGAGGTTTGAATCTGATATGACAATGCTTGCGTGCCTCCATGTCTGGGACAACCAGGATTCTGGGGCTGAGAGACAGTTCAACTGGGGAGAAATGTATTAAGGAATTATGGATAAGGGGGCAAAATAAAGGTAAGCAAAACACTGTAAATCACTCTAGTTGTATGAGAAGCGTGTGTTTATGCAACATGTCTTTATGCAACATCAGAAGCAGATGAGCTGGCAACAGTTAGACTGTGACCTGACTGGTCCAGCCTCTATCATTTCCACATGCCCTACCCTTTTCATCGGACCCCTGTGGTTTTTGCTAGCAGGAGATCAGAAATACACTTTGCAAGTTCAAGCAGACTGTCTGGAGAGATGCAATTACTGGGAGGGCTCTTGTGAAAGAATAACAAGGGCATACAAAGCAAAAAGAAAAGGGCTTGTCCTGCTAAGCCTCCGGCCTCAGTGGTGCAGAGGTACCATTGCTGCCATGCTGCCAGAGCCATGACCAAAACCATCATCAACAATGATCAGAGGGCTGGAACACTCTCCTATGAGGGAAGGCTGAGAGGGTTGGGGTTGTTCAGCCTGGAGAAGAGACAACTCCAGAGAGACCTTATGGTGGCCTTCCAGCTCTTACAAGGGACCTTTAAGAAAGGTGGGGAGAGACTTTTATAGCAGGACTTGTTATGACAGGACGAGGGATGATGGTTTTAAGCTAATAGAGGGAGATTCAGGCTGGATCTGAGGGAAAAATATTACTATGAGGGTGGTAAAACCCTGGCACACGCTGTCCAAAGAGGTGGTGGATGCCCCATCTCTGGAGGCATTCTAGGCCAGGCTGGATGTGGTTCTGGGCAATTCTAATTTCAAGGCCAGATTGGACAGGACTTTGAGCAACCTGGTCATTGTCCCCTGCTCATTGCAGGGGGTTGAACTAGATGAGCTTTGAAGGTCCCTTCTAACCCAAACTGTTCTGTGATGATGATTCTATGATGCATCCTAGAGCATGCCAGTGTGCCAGAGCCCACAGCCAGCATGGTTACATGAGCTCAGTCTGCTGGCATTTAAACAGCATCTTTGGGAAAACTATGGCATTATGTGCAGTAGGATGCTGTGTAACCTGATCCAGGCAAAGCTCATGTCATCTCAGGTCAGAAATTATAGGGAAAGAAGAAACTGTAGGGTTTGTTTGTTTATTTGGTTTAAATACGCAGCCAGCGCACAGATCAGTTGTCAAATGGAAAACATGGGTTGGGAAGCACTGAAGAAGGAAAACAGTCCCAAGAGATGAGCCCTCTGTACCACAGTATGAAACCCACAGGTCCCCGCTCTCCTTTAAGGGTTTATCCGCACAGGTTTAAACAGATTCCCTACAGATACTAGAAAAACTGCTTTGTATGATATCCAAACCCCAGCATTAGGATGTAGTGCTGCAAGGCATACGCCAGCCTGCATTGGAAAATAAAGAATCCTCCCTTAACACCAAGTTCTCTGGTAACTGTCCTTTCCAAGAACACTTACACTTCCTGCTGAAGCAGCACCTGGTTTTGGCCACTGGCTCAAACAAGACACTGGGCTGAATGAACCAGTGACACCAATTCCTATGGCTCTGGCAAATCCCAGCGGAGATACCAGCTGGAGCAAGGCACTTCCCCATTCAAGTGCAAGCCATATGTTGGGAATGAAAAATCAGCTTCAAAGACTCATGCAGCCTGCCACTGCAACTTTTGAATAATGGCCTGGCCAGCAAGTACACACAATAGCCATCCACCTTGTTTCTTTTCCTCATTTAGAACTGTATTCCAGAATTATTTTAAAGACACAAATGCTCTACCCACAGCTTTGAAAATACTTCAGCAACTTTTGGAAAAAGGCTTGGTTGATAATCATAGAATCACAGAACAGCTTGGGTTGGAAGGGACCTTCAAAGCTCATCTAACCCAACCCTCCTGCAATGAGCATCTTCATCTAGATCAAGTTGCCCAGAACCATATCCAGCCTGGCCTCGAATGTCTCCAGGGATGAGTCAACTCTGCAGTGTCTGACCTGCTTCAGAACCAGGCTCCCAATCCAATTCACTGCCCAGATATAGACTTTACATTACCACTGCATTCTCTGGAAGCCTCTACTCAGCCCTTTCAACAGCTAAACTCTGCTCATGCTTTCAGCACACTCAGAAGTATATGAAGCCCTGCCATAGTGACTGGTATTGGAGGTGTGTGCCTAGTGCAGTAAAACTGATCTCTCATCAGCCTTCGAGGTGTTGCTACAAAACAAGCACTGGGTGGATAATGTGGTTAGGGATTTCCCTAAGACAGCAGTGACACTGAATGCCCTTTAAAGACAGTCTGCAGCCAGGCTGGAACACAAGAAAGGAAAAGGGAATGCACCATGTGGGGGCATAGTAGCACACGTTAAGTTCAAACCAGCCCTTGAGATCACCCAAACACAACCACTGAGCCTCAGCCTCCCAAGTGATAATCCATCTCTCTGCCATTCTAACGGCAACCTGCAAACAAGCTCACTTCTCATATGAATCTCAACCTTGTTACAGCTATCATTCAGCATATACTACCAAAGTGTCATGTCACTCGGGTAGAAAGCAATGTAACACAGCTGAAGAAGGATTAGAAGATACAAGAGGAGCGTGCGCATCTCTCCTTGACAGATGTACCAAATGGGATCATTTAAATCAGTGTTTTGCCAGGCACAAAAAGCTGGTAAGTGCTGCACAGCAGTGATGGCCTTCCAGCCTGGCCAAAGAGCCACAGGGATGCTGACACAATGCCTCAGATAGCTCCTGAGTCTATATATATACACTAAAAGCAAACATCACACACTTAAATACAGCCACTTAATCTGTGCTGCTAGTCTTGATGCACTGCTCCCATCACCCCTATGAAAAATACAATGTAATTCACGCAGAAATTCTCCGGGACAGTAAAGGCAGAGGACATGACGAAATGTAATACCTCTTCTCCTCTGTTTGGAAACCTCACATGCAATGACGGGGTGCTTGATTACTCTGAAAATTAGGCCTCCAGTTTGCATTCAATTACTTTGTCAATAACTAAACCAAAGATGCAGTTTCCTGATTTCCAACTGCAAATTAAGCTTGCCAATCAAAAAAAGTCATTTTGATTTTACATCAACTGTCGTTGAAAAATACCACGTTTTTCAGGTTCCTCTGACGGTCATTTTGCATACGAAGCACCCCGTTACTTACCCCTTTTGCCCTATGACATGCATACATGTCGCAGAGAACACATGTCATACAGGACACAGAGAATCATCCACCATGCCCAGTTTCAGAAGAAGCAGAGACAGTCTCAGTTTGGCCTCACTAACACTTTGTCCTACCCGGTCATAGGTGTTCTGTTGTTTGGCAGGAGTTTGGTTTTAGGTTGGGCAGACAAGGTGGGGGAGGAGTTGAAATAAACATGAACAAATCTGGTGATGTTTTTAGAATGGGATATTCCCAAATAGAAATAATTCTCTGTCAGTGACGGGCTCATCTCTGGCCTTACTTTCTTGAGGCACAAATCACGGCCAGTG
Source organism: Agapornis roseicollis (assembly GCA_002631895.1). Classification (NCBI taxonomy): domain Eukaryota; kingdom Metazoa; phylum Chordata; class Aves; order Psittaciformes; family Psittacidae; genus Agapornis; species Agapornis roseicollis. The sequence goes on from NDXB01019326.1 coordinate 54,577, forward strand.
TTTTATCTTCAACTGCTATAAATTCATAGATCCATGCCGGCTGACACTGGCAGAAGATTCACCCGTTATACATATGGCTGTGACTAATACACTTGAATGGACTGCTGAAGTCCAAGCAAGCTGAGGAAAAACAAGTTATTACTGTACAGGCACCCGGTCCACAGGCCAGCTGAACAACCCTTGAATGAAATCCAGAAGAAAAAAGTTTGGATTTAGTCCATTCACAGCTCCCATGGGACTACAGAACAAGCAGCAAAAGCCAGATTGCGGCTCAACGCTGCTTTTATCTCTCCCACCTTGTTCCCATTCTCGGAACGGCACCAACAAGATGATGAATGTTATTCTGCAGTGACCCCCTGCTCCACAGACACAGCAAGGCAATCCCTCCCACTCCTTTCATTCCCAGCCCCTTTTCTTCTCAAGAATCACTTTGAAGGTTCATAACATTCAGCCCTGAAGGCAAGAGGGTTTTTCCAATGTAAATTTCTTTTGGTCACTGCAATATGAACAGAAACCTTGGGCAGCTCTGTTCCGCAACAGGGTTTTCATATTTTCTTTGCCTGCCCAGCTATTTATCATTTTCCAATAATCCTATGCCCTGGAGACAGTAACACTCAGCAAATGGCCTTACCTCCCCTCCCCCTATCCCACACACACAATAATGTTTCCATGCCTGAAAGTCTGTCCATCAACGCTGATCGGAAAGAAAGATGTTTATCTCTACATATGGCAAGCCACAAAAGTTAGGGATGGAAAAAGATCTATTAGATCATTGAGTCTGAAACACTGCCGGTGAAGGACACAGCCCCCAGAGAATACAGAACTGTTGTTAAACAGACACAATAAATTGTCCTTCATGATGTGGTGGCCAACTGAGATATTTCACATCCTTGACTCTGAGGTAGGAGATGCTGCAACGTGGAAGTTTTTCTCCTTTCCCAGTAGATTCATGCTACTAAATTTGTTGTTGGTTTCTACTAATATGCTCTAGTTTCCAGAAGACAGAGCAACCACAACCAGAATTCTTCCGTCACTGCCTGATCCTAATTTATTTAAGATACTTGCTGAAGTCATCACTTGGACTGCTCTCAAATGACCCCAAGCTAGGATCACATATGGAAATACGAAAAAGCAATATGTTGCAACAATCCAACAATATCCTTCCAATTAAATCTTAAACTTCGGTAGGTTCAGTCAAACACCATTTTTTTGCCCTCATATGTGTCTCCTGTTTGGGTACAGGCTCACACTCAAACTCAGTGCTCTGAAAATGCCCTGGATACACTGAGAGCAAAACAAAGTTGAGGCTTCACCACCACCACTTCTGCTGCCATTTGAGGGATGGGGAGGACACAGAATTGTGCTTATGAAAAATACAGGAGGACAAACATCTCTCGGAGTAATCCGGGTGTCCAAGAAAGCCACTGAAACACATCCTGAGAGCCACTTATTCTGTGAACATCCATGTCCAGGCACAGTGGCCAGTTGCACCTAACAGATCACAGCTGAAAATGACCTCTGGGAGAGGAACAATAGCACAAAAAGTAGCTCCAAGGTCAGGTATGGCTCTATGTTTGGATTCAGTTCCAAATATGCACTTAAATTACAGAGCACATGGACAAGACACCCATTATTATCAGATTCATTAACATATTTTCGAAATCAGGAAGTTCAGTTCAATGTTAAATCTTGAGCTATGAACAGCTTCACAGAAGCGAGACACCTCGTGGAAATCAATCCCAAGTTCCAGGCTCATCTGAGAGTTTATCCCAGATGGAGACCAAAGGAAGGACCAGGCATGCACATGCCCCAAACTGCCCCTCTGCAGATTCTAAGTGTGAGCTATTTCAATAGCCCACCGGACACAGCAGCACTGCAACAAGACACCACATTCTGGAAATGCTTTAAGGATTTTAATCAACACTTTTTGGGGTTGTTTTTTGATTTTTTTAGCAATAATTAACAGATAGGTGGGAATGACCAGAATGACCGGACACAGTTGCACATCCATATCTGCTATGTAACATAGAAATGGGGTGTGTAACTCCTTTCACTCCCTATAAAGATCCCAGCTCTAATGTAAAACCAAAACAAACAAACAAAAAGCAAGCCTTAATTAAAAGCATTTAAGACTACCCATTTTTTAAATACAACACCTAGATCCAGGTTACTAAGAAGAGCTGCTGATGACTATTCCTCTGTCAAGAGGATGCATTTGGTTTAGTCCTGGACTCTCCCAGCATTCAGGGAATAAATGCAACAGTTATGGACCATTGCAGCCTGCCTGCCTTCCATACCAACGGCAGACAAACATGGCCCAACTTTTGCTACTATAGGCACCAGCAGAACGTATGAATTTAAAAATCAACACAGTGCTCCACTGGAGGCACAGAGAAGTGATGGAGACATACCAGGCCAGGCTGGATGTGTTCTGGATGACCTGAACTAGTTGAAGGTGTTCCTGCTCATTGCAGGGGGTCAGACTAGTTGAGCTTTGAAGGTCCCTTCCAACCCAAACTAGTCTATGATTCTATTAAATGTGCGGGATGGATGCAAGTCATGTCAGTTATCAGTGTTCAGCTCTGACCACAATGAGGGCCACAGAAGAGAGGGTATTTCTGTGCCAGCTAATGTTTCACACAAAAAAATATCTTCAGACCGTTCATTTTCCATTTTGTATATGATCCTTGATACAGAACTTTATGTATTGACATACTGGCTCCCAGAAATCTGGTCCAAAACTGCTCTCTCATCTCCCAGCCACCTCCACCCGAACACTTGAAAGTAATATTGACACAAGTGCAAGTAGCAGCATTTCTAAATTAAAACTTCTGTATATAGCCTGGGCATACAGTGCAGAGCTTACAAGGCTCTGTTAGGGACATCAAATACATTCTGAAAGACTGTGGTTATAGTGTTTGTGGTATTAGTCAAGTAACATATTGCCTGTCTGGAGCTTGTGTAACAAGCACTAGGAAATAAAGTGCTCCAGTTGTGTCACATCTTGCAGTCAAGTCTTCCTGGGTCAGATTCCCAAACAGAGGAAATCCTTCAGACTAGGCCCCAGCTTCTGGCTCGAGGGCAGAGCCTGGGCCAATCGCACAGTTTGCTGTTTATCAGAACACGGATTGCAAAGGCTGGCTTCGCAGTTCGCTCTTGGAAACCCAGGACAAGGTTGAACCACTCTGTGCTGGCACTGAAATCCCTTGGGATTTGCACATTAGGAACAGGGTTTCTGCACAGCTGGAGGACTAAGATGACATGAAATAACCAAAATTAAGGTCTAAATATTCAGTAGCAGATCCACTCATCCCTCACAAGATAATTCAAGGCTTTTCAGGCTTGGAGAAGAGCAATGAAATCTCCGTGGCCCATTCACATTTGGCACTGCCTGCTTCCAGCCGGAAGCAGAGCTGCAGGATTACCACAAGTTAAAGTCTTGCACTCAGAACTGGCCTAGAGAAAGTCTCATTAACTCTTCCTAAAAAAGCACACAGTTGCTTTCTGGGCTGCAAGCGCACACTGGAGCCAGCTCGTGTTCAGTTCCTCATCAACGGACACTTCCAGGTCCTTCTCAGGCTGCTCTGCCCAACCTGTAGCTGTGCCTGGGATTGCCCTGACTTGCACTTGGCTTGGTTGCTCTTCATGAGGTCGTCATTGGACACTTCTCAAGTGTGTCAAGGTCCCTCTGCATCCCATCCCTTCCCTCCAGAGTATCAACTGAACCACACAGCTTGGTGTCATCAGCAAACTTGCTGAGGGTGCCTGATCCCACTGTCCATGTCACCAACAAAGATGTTGAACAGGATCGGTCCCAACACTGACCCCTGAGGGACGTGACTCCTGTTACACATCTCCAGTTGGACATGGAGCCACTAAAGCTCAAGCCCTGAAAGACTGAAAAGTTTTACATTTTGGAAAAAACTATCAAAAACTGAAGAAACATTAGGAAACAACTGNGTGACTCCTGTTACACATCTCCAGTTGGACATGGAGCCACTAAAGCTCAAGCCCTGAAAGACTGAAAAGTTTTACATTTTGGAAAAAACTATCAAAAACTGAAGAAACATTAGGAAACAACTGCAGTCAAAAGCAGGTTATTTTCCCTTATAAGATGTGAAAAAGCATCTCAGAGTTACAGAGTGCTGAAAAACAAACAGAACATCAACAAAAAAAATGGAACCACATCTACTTCTTGTATTTCAGCCTGGCCCAAAAAGCAAAACTAAAAACCCTCTGAGATTTCCAATCTAGCTTCACAGCCCCAGAAGACTTGAATCATTAAAATATCATGTAAGCTTTTATTCAGACCAACTACTTTGAAGTCCATCTGTTTATACCAGAGTTGGCCTCAGCTAAAATCTGAGAACAAAACACACACACTGTGTGATACTGAAAACAGATCCAAGTCTTCTTGGTTGGCCCCTTCTCTACCATTTGCTTTGGGTCCATTAGTCAAAGCCCCTCTCCATAGGTGATGAGGGGAGATCCTCTTGCAGGGCAACCGCTTCAGACCTCTAAAACGACAACAGGCCTTTAAAATTCATCTCTCATCTCGACAGCAGAGAAGCATCGCAAGCAGTGCTCATGCCTACATTTCTCTCCTCTTCCTGTTGCACCCTGGTACATCAATCTGCCTCTCTAGCAAGTGTCCCACTTTCAGCCAAATGAATGCACTGTGAGAGCCGACTGTTCTGTGCAGCACTGCCTGTGCTCAGAGCTATTTCCATCTTGGAGCTGATGGGGTGAGGGTGCAGTTACCCACCCCAGGCTGGAGTCAGGCACTGGGCCACTCTATTCTTTCATGTAGGCTTTTAGGGATATCTTTTTTCTCTATTTAGCTTAACCATGCCTCAGTAAAGAGCCTTACAGCTGCCTCTTTCTTTAATTGCATTGGGCATGAAGAGCAAATGCTGCCTTTCCAGTAATTTTCCCCTTTTCCCAAGTACAACTCTACATGTACATACACTCACACACGTTTGCCTTCAGTCAGACACACACATCTGCCTCCAGAGAACATTTCAAACCTACTCAACCTAAGTAAGGAGGACTTTTAACTGTATTTTCTCTTCCCCTTGATGTGGTGAGATTCACAGGCTGTGGAAGAAGAGGCTGGGAGAAGACACGGGTGCATCTGGAGCGGGGGAGGCATTCTTTTTTGTGGTCGTCTGATGAATTATCAAAGCCGACTTGTAAGGAGTTTGGGGCCCAGAACTTGAAGCAGATAGAGATTTTCCCCTCTCCTTCCCATTCTGTCTCCAACTGTCCTGGGGATTTGACTGAGTCATGTTACACTCGCTGTGACTTCAGATCAGTCATATCTGGCTTTAATAACGTCTTTATTTTTATTGCTGTTATTTTTGGCTGCCTGGGTATTCTTACAAGCTTTGTTGTTGCACTTCCAACAGAGGCAGCAGCAGGGGCTTGGTGATGGCAGCAATGCAGGGACAGGACTGAGCTAGAGACAGTCCCTCTGGGCTCCGCTTAGGGCCAGCTGGGAGCTCACATGGAAGCCCAGAGAGGAATGCCTGGCATTCCCATCCCTTCACACAGGAAGACTTACGGTTCCCCACCTCAAACGGCTCCCCAGCTGGGCTGCACAAAGATTTGTTTTAGCAGACATCAAGACATTGGGAGGAGGGAAGGAGGGAGGGGTGAAGGTGAAGAGCTCCTGGGCCACGTGAACGACATGTCCAAATGGTGCGGCTCTGATCCAAGGCAAAGCAAACCCAGCCAACAACCAAGGTCAACCTCAAAGGCTGCAGCTGACGGGAAGTCCCCCTGGGGAGGTCCAGGTGTTAGGCAAGGAAGAAGAAAACTGCCAAAAACATCCCCCACCCATCTTCTTCCTCTTTTCTGGTCACCATTTTTAGAGCCTGAAGTTACATGAGTGTGCCCAACAGAGACAAGGAAAAGGGAAGGAAGGAAGGAAGGATCTTCACAGGTCAACTCCTTTCCATTACATGGCTTTATTTATTAATTTCTAATAAAAGAGACAGTACATCTCTGTTTTATAGGAGTGCAACTATGACAGCAAAGAGCATCCTGCCCAATGCAGGAGGCAGAAAGAAATGGAATGGCTTATTAGTGGCTATATTTCATCTTTCAAAGGAACATCTTGGAGGCCATCCCAGAAAGATCCTGCTGTGTTTCTATGAAGTGACTACAGGGATTGAAATCCCAGTCAAAGCTCCTGAAGAACTGAGCCAAGGAGGCAACCTATACCATTAGGGTTTTATTCATGCACAGAAGACATATAATGGACCAAGGAAAGGCTGCAGAAACACATCTTGGAGGCATAACATGCTGGAAAACCACAGAGTGCTTTAGAAACTGAGGAGTTTTGCCCATTTCACTGGTAGAATATGCAAAACATAGAAATGATTCCTAAATTTTCTCATGCAAACCAGTTCCACTACTAAAACCCTTATATCTGAGTGCTAGGAATCTCCAAGAACAGGCCTTGGAAGAAATAAAAGAGGCTTTTAGCTACAAACATAACTTCATTTCAACTATTTCCCAAAAAGATGCTGCTAGCATTCATAATACTTTTTCTTCTTTGTGTGAGCCATGCAAAGCACAAAGCCTCCAACACAGTGTCCCTAGAAGCCAAACTATCACACATTTATAGAAAAGAGAAGGGGAATTTCAAGACAGAAAGGAAAATATACACGTCAAACACCTAGTGGAGAGCAGAAACAGTAACATGCAACTTATGCAGCCATTGCTGTACCACATCCAAAGAAAAGCCAAACACCAGAACTAAATACATAAAAGAGACATTGGGTGGAAAAGCCGAAAGTCTGAAAATACTGAACTAAGATTTTCCATTAGAATCAGTAGTGGATTATGAACCTGAAAATGGACGTGAGTGGCACCAGCTCAGTCACTCATATGTAGCTGTTCACTCCCTTTCTGAGTTGAACACAAGCATTACTTTAATCAGCATGAGTAAAAACCCATCATGCTCTCACTCACTCATCCCTCATCAATAACTTAATGCCACTATAGAGTCCCCCTGAATGAATGAGGTTCCCAAAAAGCCTCTGATACTTTTAATCCCCCTTCCTTCTTGAACCTCATCTCTTTTCCTCATCCTGCTCCCACCCAACTCCCTCTGTCTGCCTCAGCTAGATACTACCCAAAGTTACGGGATGGGGACTTTGCCTAAATACACAGATGAGGAAGGAATTAGCAAAGATTTTATCGTGGCTCCCTCTCCAAACCTATCTGAAAGCACAGGTTTGGGTTGCAAAGGCAACACGGATCAAGCTCTTCCATGCTCTTTCACATACTCTAAGAGGCAACTACTTTTGTGGAAAGAACACTACTGAAGACCATCTTATACAACAGAAACCCAGATGTTCTCTCAGCCTACGTGGCAATACTTCCAAAAAGGAAGAGCTTGCTTTACTTCACTTTGAATATGAACTCTGGTACCCACAGAAACTGTATTCTTACATGGTTTTAGTTTAAAATAAAAACAGTCTTGGATGCACGTAGTTCAAGGATGAAAGAGGTAAAAGGCCATAACCAGAAGCTCATGTCAGCATACCCCAGCAGCCTATTTCCAACTTGCATAACTTCCTGAGCACCTTCAATGAAGGAAAAAAAACTAAACCCTGTGACAAGAAAGGTCATTCCCACCTGCTTGGGCTCAACAGGCTGTTGAGACTGTGTCATTTGGAAACCAGCAGCAAAATTTACATTGCCCTTAAAGATAGTTAAGGCAAATTCTCCCTCTTTTACAGACCAGTGTTAAGTCAGGGCTTAAACATCAATAGGCAATTAAAGGATTTTTCCCATTCAGAATGAGAAAAGCTCTGCATTGTCTTCAGACAGAAAGCAGCTGAAAACCTGTTAAATGTTGGTCAGGAGAGGGGGCTATTTCAGCCTATGGCTTTGATTCAGGGAGTGATATTGAAGACTACATCCAGCAAAGATTATCTGTGAAGAAATTCTGCTTTGTTGGGTTTGGTTTTTCAGGCCAAGCTGCAGTACTAACAGTATAAGAAAGTTACACAAATGGATTAAGTTAATGCAGACATTTAACATCCCTGATTCTTAGGACTCGTCATCATTTTGGCTATATCTTTACTGCAAAACAGAAGTACATTTTACAAATATATAAGCTGGCTCACAGGGAGGGGGGAACATCTAGCTGAAGATCAAGTTTATCCTGATTTAGCTCAACAAGGTGAGCACTAAGTCTTGACCTGTCCACAGTTTAATTCAAGTAAAACCCTCTCCTGTTGAAACCACTGCATTTTACACCACAGTACCTGTGCAAAGTTGATTATTCCAAAGTTTAAAAGATGTCATATCTCCTATTAAGGCCCTCTTGATTACAGAACTGTTTAAACAGGTATTCAGACACATAAGAAACAATTTCCCCCAGGTAAGGAGGCAATTTTTTACCATTGCACAGAAAAATACTATTTACTATCTAACAACAGAATTTTCATCCTCAAGAAGGAACATTACCAGCAGGTCCAAGGAGGTGATCCTGCCCCTCTACTCTGCTCTCAGGAGACCTCACCTGGAG
>NDXB01019327.1:0-18588 GCA_002631895.1 Agapornis roseicollis
GATTACTGATCTGTCCAGTTAATGGTGGGATTCTGGCATGCTGATCAGTGCGTTCCCAGCCTGGCTGAAGTCAACTGATGACATAGGTAACTTCACAGAGGAGTCAGCAAGGGCCATTTTGCAGCACGTTTGAGTATTCCCCTTTGATCCGTGATAATTACAGGTAAAACGCTCAAGGCATCCCGAAAGGCCTGAATCAGGATCAAAACTGGTACTTGCTCTCTGTGACTATTTTTCTCAAAGCTACCAGAATTACCTTTCTATGAATATAGCTCTAGTGGGAAAACAGATTCTGATCTATGCAAGACAGGCGTAGATGCCAGATGATAATAACCTTTCTCCGGGGATACTTCCTAGGAGAAACGATTTGCAGTTTCAATTTGGTTAGTCCAGGTGCTGGATGATTTTCACTAGTGCTCCCTGAGCAATTCGTCTCGGACGGGATTTCTGTGGTAGGTGGGATTTTGCCAGTGCTTTGTATAGGAAGACCTCAGACATGAGGTGTGGGTTCTGCAGGCTTTGCATAGCAGCCAGAAGGTGTCAGGAAGGCAGCTGGAGATTTTTTGGGGTGGATTGGCCCAAAGAAGATGAAGATGAAGAAAAGACCTCAGTAACCTCTCTCTCTGCTTGTATTTCTAATGACTGATTAGACATAAATAACTTAAAACAGGGTCTTTAGTTAACACCCAGGTTGGAAATTACGCACAGCAGGGCAGGGAATTATTCACTGCAAAGCATGACTGCGACTTTGACAAAAAGGAAGAGAAAAAAGTCGCTGAGAAGAAAACAGTAGTGGTTCAGACTGTTGTTTTGTGTATAAAACTGAGTCCGTAGAAACATTGTTCCATAACATCCGAAGTTACAAAACTGTGTTTCAGTAGTTACTAAGTTGCCATAATAAAATATCTTTTAAATGGTGTATGGATAAACATTTTTTCACCATTTTCCCTACAAATACATCCTTATTTGGGAAACTCTGTTTAGGTTTTTTTCTTCTACCAGGTCACTGTGATTAGTGTAAATTATGCAGGTTATATGAGGCCCTCAGCCATTCCCTTAAGAGCAAACTGACAGCGTGAAATGACATGGAATAAAAAGATGCACTACGTAGAGTGTCACTTAACACTAGAGAAACACGTGTCAGTAAGTATATACGTGCTTCCACTTACATTCTAAATAAAAGCATTTGTTGACCTATATGATGAGATAAGGAGGTAACTGTATACAGTAGATAATACAATACCTCTTGACAGTGTCTGAGGTGCTCTTTTTTCCTTTTTGATTGCCATTGCAAGGTTAGAAGAGACTGCAATTAGCAGGAGGGACAAGGCCAGTGTTGAATGGAGCATTATTTCCCTTTCAATGAAGCAAGGAGACTGGAAAACAAAGCAACAGCTTTAGTCTAATGGATTTATCACCTGGAGCAGTGTAAAGCAATGTGTTAGTGGTATTCTAACAATCTATACTACAGAGACAGTTTGGGTTATTTCTCTGTGAAAAAAGTGCAAAATGGTGGTGCCTTATTTTATCGTGCAACACTGCTTTCAGATGTCAGAATTAGTCTGCATGGGACAGTTCTTACTATGATGTGATCAGGGGAACAAAGTTCATTTCAGTTCACTTCTGGCCACCCAGCTTTTGATTCTTATGAAATAGTACAGTAATTGTAACACTGAATCATGACAATTTCAAGGCAGTGCTACTTGTCGTTCTGTGAGCTCTTTTTTAACGTTAGTGACATATAAAGTCATGTGGTCTTTTCATGGGTAGGGTTTTTGGTCAGAAGATGTCTCATGATATCCTCCTTAATTTCATTAAATAGGAAAATTGACAAAGATTTGCCTCAGGTGTAACATATTTCAAATTGGCAATCCCTGCAGAGTGCTGGAATTGCCATCTTTGTTTAGCCTGGGCCAGGTTAAACCCCAGGATGTTAAAGACGGTGAGATAAACAAATGGCAAAGTAATTTCCAGCTGTTTCTCGGAATACAAACTTGAAAAATTTCCCCAGTCTTCATGGCATTTATAAACTCTGTTTTCAGCTCTACCCCTGCTGAATAAAACAATCCATCTGCGCTCCTAGCTGTTTCAGTATTCTGAAGATATTTGCTTCTCTTCATGACAAAGATCATCATTCAGAAGTTCAGTCACTTTTGGTCTTGGTAAAAGTCAAAGAACAAGAGCAATGGTTATAGAGAAGCATTACAAAGCCTATTTTTTTGTTATTTTTTAAGTGTTCTTTCTGCGTGGTACAATCATCTTTATGCATTAAAACTCTGCTATTTAGGTGGATATCTGATGGTTTGAACTAAGTTAAAGATTATAATGCATGTAACCCTGGATACCACCCAGTGAGCTTATCTGTTCTCACTGGCCATTCCACTTTCCAGAGCCTGAGCTTTAGGAGTTACCAGGATGACCCACTGAGAAAGTGATTTGACTTAAGCACAAAAATAGTTCCCCAAAGCACCTGTGCCTGTATTGCTACAAAGAAAAAAAGAATAAAATCAAACTTGATTTAAAAGGTGATATACGGTATGGAGTTGCAGCCTTGCGGTAAAGAAGATGCTGTGTGCTTCTTAAGGACATACATCCTTAGGCTTGTTCAAATTAGCTATTGTTGATTTAGTTTTAGAAAGGAGTCTACTTTGGAGCTTACTAATTATGTACATTAAGTTGATGTTTGGAGATAATTGGTATTTAATAAGAAAAAGGTTTTCTAGTGTTTCCGAAGGAGAGACTATAACTTTTAGTTAAGTCGGGGGTGTGTGTGTGTGTGTGTGTGAGGATTTTTTGGTAGTAAAAACTGCATTTGAATTTTCCCAGTGTTTGTGCAGAACACTAACTGCAGTCGGCAAAACCAGATCATTACACCCTGCTACTAAACTCTTGATGAATGAGTATTTGTAGCAACTCTATGTGAAAGTTAATAACTACCTTTAATGCCAGTTTATCTCTTAGATGTTAACAATAAAATCTAGCATTTATATTAACTAGCTAAAATGATATTTAAACATAAATAGTTATGCCTTTGAAATCACATCAGATACTGTCTTTTTAAAGCAGGCATGGAATGCATGAATCAGTTCTTTCTTTCATGATGTATTCATAAAAACATCAAAGTATAAACCTCTTCTTGTCATAGGATTAATTATATGAAGCTTAAATAATTGATTATCATCCTATCAAATACAAATAAGGCTTTAGAAGGGTAATTTATGGAGCTGTAGCTGGAGGCAGTTTAAATTCAATATTCTGATTTTTTGATGTTACATGATTCAATGTTATTTAGTTGATTAAGAGAAAAAAATGACAGCTAACACCATATAGATTGCCTTCATCTCTGTCAGAACAAACGTTTTGCTAGCTAATCTCTAAGCATCCATCATTTGTCTTTTTTTGTATAACTAGGCTTGCAATGCATTTATCAACTGTACCTCATTGCTTTACTAAAGGAAAGTTAAGAATGAGAAATACTTGCTCACCAGCAGCGATAAATTCTCCTGATGGAGGGTCCTTTTTCTGGAACCGATTAGTTAAAACTCAGTGTGATTTGAGCACAAAAATACCTGCTGCCCAGGTCTCTGTGTAGCAACAACAGCACATTCATCCGGTAAAAAATGAGAGGAACCTTTTAGCTGAAAACCAAACTTGTGTGTTTCTACCCCCCCCCCCCCCTTCCTTTTCTGTGGTCCCTCCAGCTTTTGCTCTTGTGGGTTCCCATGCTTATACACTGAATCCTTGGATTTCTTTTCATCTTGGCTGGTATCAGGTGTCTTGTATGAGGATTGGAAATAAATAGTGGCTTATGTCTGCCTGCTATTTCCCCCCTCAAACAATCTGGCTTATGTCCAGTGAAAAAAGAAACCACCAATGAAAGCTGGAACTGTAGGTGCTTTTGTTCCCAGTGAATGGCTGGGTTCACTGGTGCTTGAAGATAGGTATGAATCTAATAGGAAGACACAAGGGTTACTTTGTTTGGAAGAGTATAATTAACAAATAAATCAAACTTTTCTTGAAGGAGAAATAAAATTATTAATTTAAAGAATATGGTTTAAGGTATCAGATTATTGCTTCTGTGGGTTGTGTTTTAAAATGGTCTGCTTCTTTGGATATTATGCTTAATATAATTTTGACCTAACCTGACTAAAAAAGGAAAACTCCTTTATTTATCCTCTTTGCATAAAGAAGGAATTAGCTGGATAACCTTTCCCCTCTATCCTCTGCTTGGATAGACTTTGTTAGGGAATTAGAAAGCACTGCTCTTTGGTTCTTCCTCTCCTATGTATTTGTTTATATGGACTGCATGGTTAACCTTTTTCTTCCTCCTTTTCAAGTAAAGTCTGGCTTCCTATTTGTCTTTGATGCTTTGATCTCCTGATGTTTATTGTCATTGTTGTGTATATGATTAGTGACATACAGGTCAGTATTATGCATTACCAAATATTTTTGTACCCAAAGGCACAAAATGTGACTGCCTGTATTTTTAGTGCGGAGTGTTGAATCCCTTTAATATTTGTAATTGAGAATTCCAACTTGCATTTCCGGTTAAAAAAGTATAGTGACTGTATTTAAATCTGTGGCTTTAAGCTGAAAGAGGGTGGATTTAGATTAGATATTAGGAAAACATTCTTTACTGTGAGGGTGGTGAGACACTGGAACAGATTGCCCAGAGAAGCTGGCACTGCCCATCCCTGGCCAGGTTGGACAGGGTTTTGAGCAACCTGGTCTAGTGGAAGGTGTCCCTTCTGTGGCAAGGGGTTGGAACAAGATGATCTTTATGGTCCCTTTTACCCCAAACCATTCTATGATTCTACAAATATACTTAGGTCCTGGAATAGCTGGGAAGAAAAAAAAGGGATGCAGTTCAGTTACAAAAGAAATGCAGGCAGATATTTTTAAATCAAAGTGCTATATTGCGTTTATTCATTTACTTTTTAGTAAAGAGTTATCTGTAGTCGAACCAAGGGAGATTTAAAGAACCTCCCTCCATCCAAGCTTAGAGTTTTCACGTAGAAATTCCAGGCACTGAAGCTTCAATTCTTCTTACTATTCAACTAATTGCAGATCATTAAGTAGCTGGTAATATAGGAATTTTCCAAGTGTACTGAAGTGTATTACTGCTCAACCTTGCGGCATTGTGCTTTTCAACCATGAGATATTGTGTTCTTCACTGCAGAGCTTTCTATTGTAGGGAGTAAAGGGGTAGATATTCAATCAAATAGATTAAAATTAGTGCTAGGCTACCTGTGAGCACGCTTTGGCAGGATGATGTTCAGCAGTTTGTCTTCCATGCTTTATATTTGAAGATCAGCATTTCAGCCTTTGTCAGTCTTGCCATGGAGAGATTGGCAGTCCTGATCAAATAGACTTGTCAAGATTTAATACTGGGAAAAAATAACTGTGATACTTTATAAGTCCAAGCTGGATGCCTTCACTGTACCTAGTCAGTCACTGCGTGTTAGGTGGAACCTTATCAGCTCTCTGTCCCTTCTTTCTTCTGCTTGTATTCAGCATCCACACCTACCTAGATGCTGAATCTCGGCACTGAGCATACATTTCTGCACTTATTTATTGAACTACTTTGTTCTTGTTTATTGAAGTTGGGCAACTTAATTTCCAACGTAATGTGGGCAGAAGGTGTTTCCATTTTTCTCTTCCATTCCAGAAGACTTACATTGGAGATACAAGTAACTATGGATTAACTATGTATATACAGTTGTATCTAGGTCAAAATCAGGAAATGTAAGAGTTAGCTAAATATAGGGCAGACCAAAGTAGCCATAACACATGTGAAGAGGACAGGCTTTCAGAAAAAGCAGGGCAGTGCAGAATGACTGACACCTGTAATCACATGCTGCTGCTGTTTTCACGTGAGTCCGCATGCTGTGGATTTAGGTGTGTATCCATAGATGCAGCTCATTTCCAAAATGTGAAATTGACTTTCTCATTTTCCTTCACATGGTGCTATACAAACGGTAATACATAAAAATTCCAACCCCACTGTGTTGATCAGTTCCCTGATCTCACCCTTTCAGCAGCCTCATAAGTGTTTTCTCTGGTACCAGGCAGGAGACACCCCAAGGTAAGGAACCTTGGGGTAGCTAATCAGGGTGTAACATGACAACTCCAAGTGACATTTGCTCTCACTTACGCATAGGTTTAAATTAAAGTGATCAGGGATTGACTGCGCAACAGTAATGCAATTTAGTCATATAGAATTTTATTCAGTCAAAGCCCAGTCAAAGGACTTAACTGGGTAAGGTGCAAAAATTCTTCAGCGTCAAAAATAATGCCATCTCAGAGATAATGATATCTCTGTAGACAGAAAGTCAGTCTTCAAACTGAAGTAATTGGCTGCAGCCTACAGCATGAGTCAGTGACAGAGGATAAGCATCACCATCAGTCTAAGCAGTGTCTCCTATCCAAGACTGCAAAGATCTCTAGGGCTAGGTCATTCAGCTTGCCACATCATTTCCAGTAGTATTTGCACAGGTACAGCTTGCTTATATGATCCAGTTACAATGGTGTAATGAGCTACTCTGTGTCCACAAGAAATCTGTGGGCCACCAGCATGAGTGCAGGCAATGCTGAGGTTGCTTACCCTGATTTATTAACCCTTGTTACTTATTTG
The DNA here is from genome assembly GCA_002631895.1 of Agapornis roseicollis. Classification (NCBI taxonomy): domain Eukaryota; kingdom Metazoa; phylum Chordata; class Aves; order Psittaciformes; family Psittacidae; genus Agapornis; species Agapornis roseicollis. Next base: position 6,635 of record NDXB01019327.1, read on the forward strand.
AGCCCTTAAGCTGAGTATGAATCTGAATTTGCTGAGTGCACGGGATGAAAATCCATGGTATGAGAATAGAAGATAAAAGACAATCTCACATCTGAGAGAATTTCTAGGGAAAAAGATTCCGCAGCGACACCTCTACTCTATGTGGTTTCTCGTGCATTAGAGCTTCTTCTAATGACGGTAAGTGTAAAATCTGAATTGCAGCAGGCTTAGTAGAAGGAACCCCTATTATAATGAAAATTAAGTTTGCTAAACTCAAATTGAAATTAAAAAAATCACTTTTGCTTTTGACTATTAAAACTATTCAATACTTCAATATTTGCAGAACCAAAACATTCCTGTGTAACACCTACTCTCTGCTGCTCCTGTCTCTTCGGGTTCCATGGAAGCTGGCTTCTTCCTGTGTTCAGAGGAAGGTATGTGTCCTGGTTGGAGGATGATAATGTGAAGCATACCTCCACTTCGGTAATAAAAAGGAATACTAAGACCCTCTAAAAAGCTGATTTCCGTTTTAGCACCTCTGATGTAGGCACTTTGTTGGGTCTGCCAGTCAAGGTATCTTAGTTTTGTAAGCATTATAGTTTAAGAAGAAAGGGAAAAGTGGACCTGGTGAAATGTGTTGGAGAGAGCCTGCTGGCAACACTGTCTGCTGCTGCAGGCAAGCTGGCCTCACTGTGGGAAGCCAGGGAATATTTTCAACTCAATTGCCTTAAATCTTGACTGCATTTCTTCAGCAGATGAAAACAAATGGTTTGACCCTTTGTTTTGTGAGCCTGGCAGTATCAACTCCCTCCTCTATGACAGTAAAACAAAAGGCTCCAGGTTTAAAAAGAGAAGCAAAAATGCACTATCGTCACCGATAGAGGAATAAAAAAGGAATGAAGGATTCCAGGGTTTGTGGTGAGTTACTTCTGTATAAAAGATTTTGTTCTTTTTCCTTATGAGTTGCTCCACAAAAGCACCAAGATGGGTGTGAATTCTTGTTAGTGCTGCTGCTTATTATTTTTTTCGCTTGGACCACACTGTAGTGATGCCTGGGAATTAAATGCCTGCCCCATGGAAGTCAGTTGGCTTTAGCTTGGATGGTGTGAGAATTTTCCCAGGGAGCTTTAAAGTTTGCTACTTGTGGTGGGTATTGACCTTCAGGAGGCATTTGAGGAACCTGGGAACCTGCTAATAAACTGAGATTCTCAACACTGGTGGGGTTAATCTCACTGTTATGAAAGTCTACACTAGGTGTATAATATGTGTCCAGCTGCTCTTTAGTTCATTGGTACCCTGGAGTGGTATGGTGGAGCACTGAGGTACATTACACCCTGCTGAAAAACTATGTCTCGTGCAAGTCATAAATCATCTCGAAGCCTGACGACCCATCTCACATCCACCTTTGGGAGGGTAGAAAATAAGGTTTGCTGCCTGAAATTCCTATGGCAGCAGCTCACTCACCTCCATGGAGCTCAGCTGCAGTCCTGCATGGTGAAGAGTGTCCACCTTGGGAAGGGAGCTCTCACGAAAGCTGTCCTTGTTCTTCACGCTACCCTGTAAAGCATGCTGTAGGGAATGCCTTTCCTGCCTTGGAGAGGCAAGATATCAAGAGCCAAAATCAAGCTGATAAGATGAATTCTCAAGATCAACTAACTTCAAACTTTAGTTTAAAAACTAAACCGAAATAACTCAGGGCAAAGACCTGCAGAGTATTGCCTCAGTGACTAAGGCAGCATGAATATTAGTTTGTAATACGCATCTATTGTCCTAAAATTTTAATTGCACCTATGTATGTGTGGAAAGAGTTATAATGAGTTAAGTGATGGTGGACAACATACCAGTGTTTGACCTTCCTAGTTTTGTTTACAGTTTTATTTCCTTTGGAAGGTTGATATTACAGAGAGCTCCTAGATCTGCTTCTAAAAACTGTTCTGATCCATCCATAAGGATATTAACCAGGGCACCAGGGTAGGTAGATTTGTCTTTGTTTTTGAACCTGCTAAAGATAACTGTTTTAACATGTGTAACTCAAGTGCATGGTGGAGTAAGCAAACATTGTCAGTAGTGTAATTTTTCAAAGCTTGTTGTAAAGAAAATCTTCAAAATACCAGAAGGCCTTTGTTTTATAATTATTACTTTTTACTCCTTGGCAGTCACAACGGGTAGTTTTCTCAGGCATAATATAAAGAGTTTTATTTCATGCTGGCATCCTGAAAGCTTTTCTTGCCCTGTTCAAATTCTGCTGTTAAAAGTCTAATTTACTTCTGACTCATTATACCATAAAACTGAGATGAGCTGTGTTAATTCAGATAAAAGCTAGTGATTACAATGAATTTGAAAGGCTTTACTTCACTAGGACAGCCCTTGGTGACATTAGGATTGAAAAATGTTGGCAGCAAGGAGCTGTGGAGTCCTTGGATCTGTTTTGGATAAAGATGGTACCTCCAGGTAATGCTCACCAGCAGCAGGACTGATCATAGGCTGATTTGGAAGGTTAAAGGCTTGCTGTTGATCTCCTTCCCCCAAAAGGAAGGCTGCTGCTGGAGCTCTTACTCTCTCCAAATCTGCCATGGCCCATGAGATCACCGCTCCCGTGACAGCTGTTATGCAGCATCATTCCTTCCACACCTATTGATAACTCTACCAAAGACTTTTACACATGGCCAATGTACCTTTGCAAGCCAATACAAAATCAATTAGGAGATGATACAGATAAAACGCTCAAACAAATTTTACACTGAACAACAGCAGAAAGCTTGACAGAGCACATAGTTTTATGGATGAGAGGTAGTTCTATCTGCTAACACAGGTTACTGGTGTGCAGTGGGTCCGGACCTCAGGGCACAATCAAGCATCACATGGTACCAGAGCTGAGAAATGCGCTTCAGGCTTAGAGTGCTGAGCATTAGCTTTCATTCTCCAAACCAAACGAATAAATTGAAAAACCCTGCAAGTGTCTGGCTTAGGTTTTGACTGACAGCCCAAAATCATTATTAGGAAATGTCTGGTTCATTTCAATAGAGCCATTTCAAGAAATCTGGATCTGACACACTGCTTTGTTTCTGTGTGTGTGTCTTTCAAAATAGTCACCATTGTGAAAACGGGGCTTCTGGTATTACAAAGCATTCCACAGCAGATGCACTTCTTACTTTTTAATTTATCTTCCCTAAAAGTGGAGCTCTAGGTAAGGCTCAAGTGAGCAAACTACTCCAGTGTTGCCTGAGCCCCAGTGGTTTCATTCCACTGGACCACTATACTTATTTAGCTTTGTATTCCTATAAGGACGTTGTTGCGGAACATAAACATAATACTGGAACTGGAAAAACATTTATTGAATTAGTTTTTACCGTGGTTTATACTGGCTGTAAACTATATACACTGCTTCCCAGGCCCATGTCTATGTTTTCACTTCTAAACTTTCATCTCATTGCAGTACTGTCACCTGTAGCCACATCCAGGGTTTTCTCTGGGGGACTGGCTTCTCCATCCTTGAACTGCCCCATGGTACAGCCCCTGGGAACATGGTTCCAGGCTTAATTTGCACCACGCTGTCAGCTGCTCTGCAGCTCTGTGCCCCTGACTCACTGCAGTTTATTGGCTTCCACTTCCCAATGAGATTATTTTCCTGCCCTCTAGGCTCCTCAGACTTCCCAGACACTTTTATAGATATAAAGCTTTGAAGACTGTCAGGGGAAAAATGTAATTTACTATTCTTCATGAATTTTGCTGAGATTTACAGAATAAATGTTTTGGTAAATAAAANTCTAAACTTTCATCTCATTGCAGTACTGTCACCTGTAGCCACATCCAGGGTTTTCTCTGCATTTTTGGGGGACTGGCTTCTCCATCCTTGAACTGCCCCATGGTACAGCCCCTGGGAACATGGTTCCAGGCTTAATTTGCACCACGCTGTCAGCTGCTCTGCAGCTCTGTGCCCCTGACTCACTGCAGTTTATTGGCTTCCACTTCCCAATGAGATTATTTTCCTGCCCTCTAGGCTCCTCAGACTTCCCAGACACTTTTATAGATATAAAGCTTTGAAGACTGTCAGGGGAAAAATGTAATTTACTATTCTTCATGAATTTTGCTGAGATTTACAGAATAAATGTTTTGGTAAATAAAAGAAAACTGGGGCTGGACGTTGTTGGCTCCTTCCTTCAGTCCACAAGTACAAACTGTTTTGGCCAGTATGTTTTTTAGTGCAATGTGAGCTCTAATATGCAGAGCTTGCCCTTCTACCAGCAGATCTTCCTGTTGCGCTGTGGTTCTAGCTGTGCAGCTTTCAAACAACCTTCTAGGCTTCTGCTAAAGAAAAGCTATGTTTGTTTGTATCCAGGTGGCTCTCCATCTGATTATCACTTGTAGATATAGAGATGCAGAGCAACAGCAAGGGGAAGCCCTGGAAGCTGTTCTGGCCTCCCAAGTTCCTGGTGCACCCGAGGGCATGCACTGCCAGCCAGAAGGAGGGGTACCTCACGCTCCCTGCCTGTGGCTAGGGAGATCCTGACTGCTGTGAAGGACCATGATGGATTGCCACCTGCCTGCTTTTATTTTACCATCTCAGTAAAGTCCCTTGGAAACATCTTTCCAAAGGGACCTGGTACAGATACAGCTCCTGAAGCTGTTTTCGGTTTACAGTCCTTGGTTAGAAAAGGAGAGAGTTGTGTGTCCTGTAATTCTGGAGCACAGCGGGTAAGCCTAGAGGTACGGCACAGCCTCAGGTCTCCCAGTGTTCTCCCTACCAGCAGACTGCCTATGCACAGGGTTGTGCTAATTCAGTCACATGGCAGAGGAGGGTTGGGGGACTGCTGGAATGAGTCTTTACTCAAGGTTTCTTTGATCTTAGGTGGCATGAGGACCTTCAGAAGGTAACTGCACTCCTCTGTTCCAGCTCCTTCTGGAGGGATGAGGGGCACCTGCATGCTGCTGTGCTCTGTCATCATGGACATTGCAGGGAAGAGGACTGGGGTGCAAAGTGGTGCCCAGGCAATTCCAGCCTGTGCCTAATGCATCAGCATCAACAGCTTCGTGTTAGGTCTCTTTTTATATGTTGAACGAGCAACATATCAGGAATTACATGTAGCAGGCAGTAACTAAGCCTTTCTGGTCATGTGCATTTTTTCTCTATTTTCAATGTTACTGCTCCAGATATGAGCAGGTATCTTCCTCCTCAAAGTGTATGCCATTTTACAGAACTGAAAACTGGCAGAAATGGGGTTTTACCCCACCGGAATAGACTGTGTTTTCTTTATTCCAATAAATTATGAAGTCTTACTTAAATTGTAGGTTGAGAAAAAGGTATATAGGATTAATTTTGCTCTCAAAATGATGCATTTTTAAATCTTTTTGTGATTCCAATGTCTTGTGGAGGTATATTTCCAAAAGCTGTTCGAATGGCTCAGTAAGTCTTTGAGGAACCTAAAGTAATTTGAGGACAAACTTAATTATGTTTGAGTTTCTGGGTAATGCATTGTGGTGTTTGAATTCAACAAATGACTTACTGAAGCATCAACATCTAAAGAAAATTAAATGCAAACACCACTGTAGCTGGAGGATTTGGGTGGGATTTCTGGAGGGCAAACATGATCTTTCAGTGTTTATGGTTAAACAACCCTTTAAGTCTATTGATGTTGTCCATAAGACAAGAATTTGACCATTCCCAATGCCTCTAGTTGGCAGTGTTGCATTACTAATAGGAAAAGAACAAATGGGTTTGTTTTAACTTTGCTAGATTCCAGTGATAAGCACAGAATAAAAATCATTTAAACATGAAAGTGATTGCATATAAAAAATCCACAAAGTTTGGAAAACCAGTTAAAATCTAAAAATCAGGTTTGAAGAATCAGATTTTTTTTTTTAACAGCCTCCTCTTTTTTCTTTTTCTTTTTCTTTTTCTTTTTCTTTTTCTTTTTCTTTTTTTTTTTCTTTTTCTTTTTTTTTTTCTTTTTTTTTTTCTTTTTCTCTTTCTCTTTCTCTTTCTCTTTCTTTTTCTTTTTCTTTTTCTTTTTCTTTTTCTTTTTCTTTTTCTTTTTCTTTTTCTTTTTCTTTTTCTTTTTTCCTCTTTTCCTCTTTTCCTCTTTTCCTCTTTTCCTCTTTTCCTCTTTTCCTCTTTCTCTTTTTCTTTTTCTTTTTTTTTTCTTTTTCTCTTTCTTTTTCCTTTTTGAGTGCATATAAAGTAATTGGAGAGGGGGGAGGGTTAAGAACCCAGACCAGATTTTAAGGAAGAGAGCCAGGAAATTCAGCATGTGTTTGGAAGAGATTGAGAGCTCTGAAATATTCAATGAAACTTTCTGACTGCCACAAGAAATGAAAAGCGGCTGCATTCCCGTACAGTCAAGACTGTCCCAATAAAGACTTCACAAGCAAGAATGCTCTCCAGAAACACATTGGACTACTTTGCTGCAGCTGTGAGAGTGAGTCAACCAGGCCTCTGTTTAAAGAGATGCCTGTTGCTGCAATGTTTCTGTGATGTTTCTCTGCAGTGACATCACTGTATGTGCTTTAAAACGTAGCACCATCTAAAAATCACAAGACATTGTGTGCTGTAAAATGAGAGTGTTTACAATATCTTTTAGTGTTTCAGGTTTCTATACAGGTATTACTTAGCTTTTACTATAATAAGGGATTTATCCCAGGGGTTGCTTCCATGAAGGACTGACGCAAGAGGGCATAAGAGCAACTCAGTATTGCTCAGCTTTTGTCTTCCTTTTTATTCTCTGTTCTTCAGCCAAACCTTGATCCTGCAAGATTTTGAGTCGTTGGTCCCATTCCAGCACAGCACTTGGTACATATTTAATTTTAGGCACATTAGCAACTCCACTGATGTCCATAGGAACAGTCATATGCTTAAAGTTAAGCATGCTCTGGAGTGTCTATACTGGATCAGAGAATATAGGCTTGTGGTCTCTGGCAAGCCTCCAGGAAGGCTTCTCCTAAGGAAGCCAGACAAATGTCTCTTCTGGTGTGAACCTGTCCTGGTGCAGCTGTGTTTATCCCCAACAGCCAGTTGCTAAAAAGGGGCTCTAGCTAATCATTCCTCACTGATGGAGCTGATCATGCTGCTTTACCAGCAGAAAGGTTTCAGCTTTGGCCACTGCAATATAGAACTCCTTACCTGAGCACCTGCCCTAACCCCTTCAGTGATGCTCACCCATTACCCTAAGTCTGAGCTTATTCACTGCAACGGATCTATGGAGCTGTCATCCTTTCATCTACAACCTGTTGCTGTCACATGGAGAACTTTCAGTCTGAAAAAGATAAGTGACAACAGACTTCCATACTGCTAAAATAGAAAGCTGCTTTCGCATATATTATTCCTCATAAATATATGTGAATATTTAGTATATCCAGAAAACTTTAATCAGAAGTTAAAAAGAAAAACCCAACAACAACTAAAACTTGAATGGCTTGCTAAGGCCTTTTGTTGTAACAATCCCTATCTGAGAAGCAGGACAAAATTAGCATTATCAAATTGGAAACAATTTCACTTTGAGTAGAATGGCAGAGATAGAGACTGGGAACATATAAAATTACATGCAAATATCTCGAAGCATTGACAGGCATCCCAGATATTGCTTTTCTTTATCTCCAGGGCCATTACAAACTGTTAAATATCACAGCATGGCTTCTGCAGAGTGACAGTCGGCTTTTAGTGTTGGAATATAGTTTTAGCCTGTCCAAACATAACTTTTTTTGCTATATTATTGTTACATTTATAGCCCACATAGTTGATGCGGAAAATTCTTTAGCTTCAGATTAGCTTCTAGCCGCAATATTTTCTCATTGTTGCTTTTTTAAAGCAAAGGGTTAACAGAATACAGACAGAGACATAACACTGAGTCATCAAGTGCTGTTCTCTGCTCCTGAAGGCATCCACACTACATTATTCTGCTTATATATGCATTAAAGTTACTTAGGATTTTTGCTCATTCTTCTTTCTCAAGCCTGCCTTTGAAACTTACTTGTTTGAGAGAAACTCTGATTTAACTAGCCTAACCTTACACTTGGCAACCTCTGATCAAGTGTTCTTCTGCCAGCATTGTCCTAAATGGTTCTTATCTTTCTCTTGTATTTCTGTAGGGAAATTGTATCTCAGCTTGTTCTGGATTGACCAAAGAAGAGCTTTTAAGATCCTCAGTGCAAGGAAGCTTCATTCACTACATCTAGGTGTTCTTTGCTGCATTTATTCTAGGCCAGATTCAGTGTTCCTGAAGAGAAATGTACCTATGTGAGCCTGTACAACTACTCTGCCTCTGTGAATGTGTTGTATGATACCTCCTATTGTCACATTTGCCCCTCTTACAGCATGTTTTGTATGTTAGTTACTAATGATGATCATAGTATGATCCATCCTATGACTGACCATGATCACACCAAGAGTTTTAACTTTCAGGATCTTTTGCTAACTTTGAGCAGAAATGCCTGCCAGTAGTTTATATGGAAAGAATGTTTTCTAAGAGGCTTTTTTCAATTTTAACAATCTTTCTAAGATGTGGAGAAGTGGGCCTCCACAGTAAGGAAAACCAGAACAACTTGCATTTTTCCCTGTAGGAATATTCAGTCAGGCTAAATCTAGCCCAAAGCAGGTAGTGTCCCTAAAGCCACTACTTCAGGCAAGGGAGATGAACAGACATGACTGAAAACATATAGGTTAAGTGTATGCTAAGTCACCATCTGGAGAAGCCAGATGGGACCCTGATAGGAAGCACAAGATAAAGGGACCTTAGGAGATTTGCTCCCATCAACTGATAGTCCCTTTAGATATCTTTCCAGTCACATCTGTGGAGGATCTTGCTGTATCAGCATTCTTTCTTAGCACGTACATAGACGATATTAGCTCACCAAACCCCCCCAAAAAAACCCAAACTAAAAACCAACCCATTTATTAGATTTAAAATCTAGAAGTCTAGATATCTGAAACACTAAAACCTGTGTTACTGACACTGGAGCTAACATTAACAACTCTATTATGAGCCCTAGCCGTCAACATTCACCTGTTTAACTGATATTCTGATGACGATCATTTCCAAAGCCTGCCTAATAGCTTCCAGCTGTGGCACATTTCCTCAAATGTTTGGGGTGTTTTTCAGAATTAAGGATGATTTGTTTGAATTAGTGATGTGTCTCAGTAGACAAGGATAACCTGTCAGTTCTTTGTTACCTGTGGTGGTTATGATGTACAAAAGGTGATGTAAGAGACGCCAGTGACTTTATCTTTTCCCCCTTCTTGAATAAGAAACACATTAATGTTGCATATACATGTAAAGCATTGCAACTGGTATTTGGCTGAAAGGTTTTTGGTTCAGTGTTTCAGGAAGTGTGGTTTGTGGGGAGGTGCAGGTTGCAACTACCCAGTGGCTCTGCTCAGCTTCTGATACATTACACTTCCAGGATAAAGAGCAAATTAATGAAGTTTCTCTTTCAACTTACAACCCTGCAAACTAGAGACAGCCCACAGAGGTACCAATGTATTCACATGAAAGGTTGTGAAGTGGTATTCAAATTTCTTAACTTTATGTGACTAGTGAGGTAGACACTTTGTCTAATCTAAGCTCTACACTAAAGCAGAGTCCTGTTCTCAGTCACCCTCTTGGGAGCTGCCTTCTTTCTCAGTTGACCAAAGCTATATACTGGGGAGGTTGGCCTTATACGTGAAGTGAGATACCTTGGACTGTCTAACTGTAGATTCCTCCATTTTCTGCAAGGACCTTTGCCTAAACAGAAGCAAATATGTTTGGGAAAAACACAATTCCCAAATATATGGGGAAACATAGGTCAGTGAAAAGCACACGGGTCTTGTATTTATCTTAGATACTAACTTTACCCAAGATTTTGAGACCATTTTTCTTATTTTTCTTTCATTTGAACAAAAAAATAGCAAAATCTGGATCTCACTAGAATAAAAGGCAATCTTCCCTTTACATTAATGGAGCCATGCTGTCAGCTACAGCAGTCTTCTTCTTTTAGAAATGTGATAGTATGTTCTGAAATATAAGCCCATCTTTTGACACCATATAATTTTATCCAGAAAGATTCTTAATAGTTTCCACAGTTAAAAAACCAAACCAAACCAAACCAAACCAAACCAAACCAAACCAAACCAAACCAACAAGCTTTTAAAATTCCTTTAGTGTTTGGAGTAATGAAAAATCCTTAAACTGCAGTTATTCTGTACAATGTATAAGAACAAATCAGGGGGGTTGGGACTTGATGATCTTAAGGTCCTTTCCGACCCTAACCTATTCTATGATTCTATGATTCTAATCCTGGACAAAAAGCATTATTGACACTTTGTAAAACAGCAGATCTGATTTTTAACTGCTTTTTTTTTTTTCTTCATTAGTACTTGTAAGATTTCAGTGGTGAGATTAGATTGAAAAAGAGTATCTGCCAAGGCCTGACTAATTTGCCCATATTGCAGGAACGACGAATTCAGATTAATTAAAAAGAAAGAAAATATGTAATTACGACATTTAATTATGGGAGGGAAATCCAGCATAAAGCAAAGATCAGCGGAAACTTGCTGAAAGGAACATCTGTTGTTTGTCATAAGAACTTGAACTAGACTGAATGCTGAACAAGGTCCACAGTGTAGCATTACTGCAGAGGTAACTGGCTCGGCATCTCATTGATGGGAACTGGACTGCATGAGAATACTAGTGGTTTACAAATATTTTCCCCTTCTTTTACACATTGATTTAATTCTAGCTTAGCTTGCCAATGGTGTAATTTTCATGAGAGTGCTGTATGGATGCTCTAGCACAATTTACCATGGTTTTGTGTTATAGCTGAGGGGAAAGACCCAGTTCCAATATGAGCACAATGCAAATGCCATGGGGATTTTCCCTCTGGTAAATGCAGACATCTGCACTGTGATTAGCTTCATGCTAATATGGAAGTGTAAAATAGGTTGTGTTTCCACTAATTATAAGGCACTTATGTGGAAGGTACATTGAGTAGCTCAATGAATAGAAGTCTGCACTGTGGACATCTGTAATAAAGTTGTGTGCAAGGAAATCTGCCCCATATGTTTCAGCTGGGGGTGACAGAAGGTGGGGACAGCCCTGGAGCCTCTGTAAGAACCAGCTATCAAAACTAACCTATCCTGACAGACAGGAAGCTGATCCTAGGTTCTCTCTGATGGGAGGTCTCTTTGACAGTGTCTGCCAAACTAAAACAGAAACATAGGCCAAAGATGGGTCATGACAGGAATGTAAAAATCAGCTATTGCTTGTACTACACTGAACACATATTAGAGGGAGACTTATAGAGGCATCATAAGCCCCAGTTTAGTTATGGTTCTGAATTGGCATTTGGGTAACAGGGTGATGCTCTGAAATGCAGTAATTTCTTGCATGTTTGTCTTCTTTCATCTTCATAAAACTCTCTTTCTTGACCAGCAGACCATGCTATTTTAGCTTCTTCCAAAACATGCTTTTAATAATGGAGAAATCAATGTTTTCTTCAATTACTTTAAGAGAAATCTGTCTCCTGTTTCTTAACTGACTCTGAATTTAAATACAGAACTGTTCAAGTTGGAAATTAGCTTGGGAGGTCCCTATCTCCTGATCATATTTGATGCTGGATTTAGACCACATTGTTCACGGCTTTATCCAGTCAGGTCTTTAAAACCTACCACAAGAGGGATTCCATGGCCTTTCTGGGTAACCTAATAAAATGCCAATTATCTTCAGGGACTTTTTTTTTTTGGCCTTAAGTCCAGTTGGAACCTTCCCTGTTCCAGCTCCCAGCTGTTAATCCCAGACTGAAAAGCTTGGATGCTTCCTCCAATCTTCAGTAAACACTGGCAGGCTTTTGTCAGGTTTCTAAAATATCTAGAATCATAGAATCATGGAATAGTCAGGGTTGGAAGGGACCTTAAGATCATCTGGTTCCAAACCCCCTGCCACAAGCCGGGACACCTCACACTAAACCATGTCACCCAAGGCTTCATCCAACCTGGCCTTGAACAC
>NDXB01019328.1:0-37453 GCA_002631895.1 Agapornis roseicollis
AAGACAGGCTGGGAAAGTTGGGGCTGTTCATCCTGGGGAAGAGAAGGCTGAGTGGAGACCTCAGAGCAGCCTTCCGGTATCTGCTGGGGAGGGGCTCTTCATTAGGGACTGTAGTGACAGGACAAGGGGGAACAGGTTCAAACTGAAACAGGGGAGGTTTAGATTGGATCTAAGGACGAAATTCTTTGCTGTGAGGGTGCTGAGGCACTGGAATGGGTTGGCCAGGGAGGTTGTGAGTGCTCCATCCCTGGCAGTGTTCAAGGCCAGGTTGGATGAAGCCTTGGGTGCCATGGTTTAGTGTGAGGTGTCCCTGCTTATGGTAGGGGGGTTGGAACTGGATGATCTTAAGGTCCTTTCCAACACGAACTGTTCTATGATTCTATGAAAATATAGCATCCATATGAAGAACGCTTCACATGTGCATGACCCTGCGTAAAAAACACTACGAGTAACTCCCTTGACCTTCCCTACACATACACATGTCAGACAAATATGTACATGATGCTTTTTAAAAGCTGATATTTATTGTATCTTACATCAACATCTAACTGCACATGGTCAGATTCTTATGGAATATGAGCATGCAACAAGCACAGGGGGCAGAAAGGACATTAAAACTGCTTGTCTTATAGAAGCCCCAGTTAATAGTGGATACTTTTGTAAATCAAACTGCTGTAACAATTACACTTAAAAATCAGAGGTGCAAACTCACTCTTGAGGTCTAACAAGACACCACCTCCATAATTTAGAGCTTTCCAGTGGGATTCAGAGTGTATGTCTTCAGAGGCAAACCACTGGCTTTTCAAATACTTGTCCAAAGTGCATTAGGTGTAGTCCTTGTAGTCCTATGCTGTGCTACAAACTGAAATGTGCTGAGAATACAATCCAGTATTCAGATACAAATGTATTTGAAAGATACAAGTGTCTTTCCTATAAAACCCCATTTTCAAGCAGTGTAATGTGTTCCTTTCAGACCAAAATCTTGCCCTTTTCCCCAGAACAGCTGTGAATACACTCAGCTGCTTCTGAATTCTCTGTGATCAGATAAATCGCTGAAGTTAGGAACTCCTAAATACAAATCAGAGCTCCAGGATGGCCAAGGGAAAGCATCACTTGGTTCCACAAGGAGCCTGTGCATGACTGACAAACAGTAAAACAATGCTTAAAATACAAGTGAGAAACCATCACCAGACCCCTGAGATATCAAACATGAACAGCTATACTGTAACACAGCACCCAATGTACTTGGGAGGCATTGAAGAACATGTGGACAAGTGATTGTTGTGGCCAATGCAGTAGGAGAGGGTTTAATTTAGCTGCCTTCCCTCATCCACATGCTAGAGACAATGTTAGGAAATCCCACCTGATGTGTCTGTGAGGGTATTTCTAAAGTCTTCGCCAAGGTTTCATGCCTGTGCATGACCAAGGCTTTGAACACAGATGGTGTTCCATGGATAGGTGAACTGATTTATGTTCTTTCAGTTAAGGGGCCACAGTGCAGAATGGCTGATTGCTATCAGTTCAGAGGGGGTAGGAATCTGGGCCTTCTCCAGGTTTGCACAGACAAGTGGAAGCCATATGTGATTTCCTATAGCTATCTAAAGAGAGCAGGAGCTGAAAGGTAACTTCCCCACCCATGTGGAGGAGTTTAAAGCCTGCTGAGAACTTCCCTAGGCCAAATGTTCAGGCTCCCTGCACTGTAGTGATTTGGGCAGCCTTCTCTATCTTTGAAACATGGGCAAGTTATTGTTGTTATACAAATGCTACGCTGTGCTGGCAAAGTGTCATCCCATGATTCAGCATATCAAGAAGCAAGATAGCATAATGCATCGTTGTGCCAAGAGGTTGTGCAATGCAGGCTGAAACAGTCCATATAAAAGCACTATTGTATTGGGATGGAAATGGCTTTTTTCATGGAAGATACCCATCTGCCAAAAAGCTCCACTGTATAACTAATGTTTTATGAACAGAAGATCCAGAGGCACTGTGACACAGACATAGGAAAAGATACTTTGGTTTGCCAGGATGATTTGTTTACAATTGTAACATCTGGTACAGAAAGTTCTGAAAGAGATCCATGAATTGAGAAGATTTATGATATGATTTAAACTGCACTGTGAATTGGAGATAATCCATTAGAGTCAATGGAGATAACCTGGCACAAAACTACCCTCAATGAAAAGAGAACCACAGCCAAAGAGCGGCAATGCACAGAGCCTTACTGCCTTTCTTTATAAAGCCCATGGGGAAGTCTGCAATAGGTCAGATTACTTCAGCTATTTCCATCATCCAACTCTCTTCTCACCCTTATGGCATTGCCCAGCAGGCTGAACCCCAGGAACTCCCCCCCAAGTGCTCTGACAGGGTGAGACGCTGTCATCCTAGAGGATGCCAACATTGCACCCCATAAGGGATCATGCCTTTTGTCTGTTACCTCCATCTACCTCAGGAAGTGCTCTCCAGTTTGCCAACTGGTTGAGCTGGTCGCCATTGGAAGAGCACCCTTACATCTTTCCTCCCAGCCTTTCCTCCTTTCAGAGAGCATCATTCCTAGAGGAAAGGCTCCAAAAGACTCTTAGGATTTAAAAGAAACATCTAGCTTTTAAAACCAAAACTCAATGAGGTCTTTTTGTTGAAAGAACTGATATCCTTAGAAAGAAAAACTGAGACCAACGACTCCTTTTGCTGAAAAGTCTCTGGGCTGACACAACGGCAACCAACTCTGCCCACACTTGCCACCAGAAGCCAAAGAGAAAAAGCTCTGCACATCATTACCGCATTCTCCTGCATCATTCAGGAATCCAGGACCCATCCTCTACTTTTAATTTAGATAATTGGTTTCCATGCCCTGTCTAACTTTTGTTCTACCTGTCTGTGCCCTTCTGATTCAGTTTCCTCTCTGCTAGCTCCCTGCTTCCTTCCCCAAAGAGCTGCTTGGGCACCATTTTTTCTACTTTATTTTCTTTTTATATCTGTTGACTGTTTCAGATGCTATTAATTCTATTTAATAAAGATGGGAGATGCAGGCAGTGAGGGAGGGCACTCTGTTAGTAGAAATGCAAACAGATCAAACTTTCACCCTACACACCTCAAGTTATGAGAACCTGGAAGTGAAGCAGTAGTTAAGGGCCTCAGCCGCTCATATTGGCAAACCCATCTTTCATAAGCATCCAATTTAGATTTAATAATATGCTTAATGAATGGTAATTAAAAACAAATTGCAATTAAAACACTATTTAATGAGGTTCAACAGTGATGTAATAGATATGTATCTATCAGCAAGTTCAACTTCAATAAATATTTTCTTAATAACAAACTGGCATTTAATTAGTATGGGAAAAATGTTGCTGTTATATCTAAATTAAATTAAAATACACTTAGGGCACTTCCCCACTTAATAGTAAGTGCTAATGAAAAATATTTAAAAGACTTTTTCTCTCCTTCCTTTTTTTTAAGGGTAATGGTTACAAGAATTAAATAAAAGGAATTTAATTGATTGCAGAATATGAGGGTACTATCTAGCCCTGCACAGAAACACTTAACTGCTTTACAAATCTCCTAGTGCACAATATCTCCACTGACATATGCCCATGAATAGGCAGCCTGGCTGGGACTGGAAGTATAAAGATTGAACAAATGTGATAGTCTACAAAGTCACGCTCAAAATTCCCACCACGCGCTCCCCACTCACCTTTTGACGGCTTTTCTGGTCCCATCAGCATAAATATCCGAGCACCTACCAAAGATTTGAAAATAGAAATAAAGTGTTTTCTTCTTCCTGCAGAGATAAAGTGTGAATATTTCATAGATCTTTATTTGTTCAGTGGGAGAGGGCAGGAGGAGTTTAGCATTCGGAGTTTAGCGTATGTCAACTATTCTGTTTGAAACGGAGCTTTGTGAAATCTTTATTTCTCATAAAAGGTACTTCAGTAGCTTAAGCCCTGATCCTATCTGTCTCCTGTGCTCCCCAGACTCCTTGTAGTGCCTGATGCTTTAATTGCTCCAGCACTCATTATGACTTGGACTAAATTCAAATAAAACATTTTATAGTGAAAAATAGCTTTTAGGAGCACACAAAACATGGACCCTTAAAACACTGACTATTTTTGATCAACCGGTTGGAGCTTGGAAGGATTAATCTTGATAGAGCCTGTAGAAACACAAAATAAACCCTGAATAAATATTTTATAATTCTCTTTCTCTACAGTTCTGTACTGAGTATTTCAGGACAGAAACTGAAAAAAAAACCAACCAAACATTTTCCTTGCATATACGATGAGGACTCCTTCTTCTGTGTCTTCACAGCACCCACCACAAGAGGTCTGGTTCACAGGAAGGATGCAACAATCTGATAGATTTACAGTATCAATGCAAACAATTCCCTAAGGCAAATAATGACTTCCCAGTGTTTCACTCCTCGGGAATTTTGTACATGACATTTTTGTACAGCAACACATGTCACGTACACAGGTGTGGGTTTTTGTCATCACTGACTGTATGCAATGTACCTAACTGCAGACAGAAATGAGCTCATAAGAAAAAACAAAACCGGCACAACATCAAACATAATTTAAATAAAGAAGAAAACCACACTGGAGCAATGTTTCCCCTGAGCTCACTATGGATTTCTTTTCTTTTCTGCAAGTGTAAAAGACTCAGAGGAACTAGGTATTAAAGAGGAAAATTTAGGCCTTAGCTCTGTTCTTCTTGAAGACAACATCAAGAATAGGAGATGATAATCATAAACCTGGTCTCTCTGGATAGCTTTCCTCTTAATCCCACCAGCAGCTGTTTGGCCCAAACCTCTCCTTCTTCTTTACACATCACAAACAGGCTGGAACGAGGACTACTAGTTTTAAATTTCAATTATTTTCTGTTGGACTTATGAATGCCAATCTTGGTTTAAAGTGATGGGTCCAACATTGCACAGTATTATTTCATAAAGAAAAAAGATCCAGCCATAGAAAATAGGTAACAGATAAGCAATGTGAGAATGAGTTACTGAATATAGCATATAATATTAAACCATACAAAATCAGAGAGAAATAGCACATAAACCCAGCCAACTCACAATTGATCCTGAAAGCTCAGATGTATTAGATGCAGAATGTGAAGGATGTTTTCCTGGCATGTTCCAGCTTCTGCTATGATGCGGATAACACTTAGTATTAAATAACGCTCCTATGATTCCAGTTTTCAAGCATTTCACAATCCACTGCTAAATATGACATCCTGGGTGAAACAAATGTCTTGATTAAGGACTTATTAACATTGAAACAGAACTGACTTCATGAATTATGACAGGTCCTACTATACACATCACAATGCATTAGAGCTGAAAGCAAAGATACTGTCCTTACTTCAGAAAAACACAGCTATTTAGTTAGGGAAATACCCACTCAGAGCAGTAGGCACAGGCAGAGCCTGGTTCCAGCAGGCAGAACAGAAAGTCATATCCAATTCTTTAGTCCCATGTTTCATAGTGCACAGTGGTTGCTGTTGTGTATCTTACCACACTTCTACTTGAATGGAACAAAACCCATTTAACTTCAATAAAATACCTGCTCATCCTACCAAGTTAATAGTTGAAGCTGTGCTTTGAAGAAGACAATCTTTCTTCACTTTCACCACTTAAACTACTTCCTTAAAAAACAGAAAGAGCCAACAGGGACCTTGGAAAGATGACTTACGGTATGGATTACTGGACACTGGTGGAAATGCCCAGCACTGCATCTGGTTTTGAAGCCAAGAGCCCACCTAAAACACAACCCACAGCTCAGTGTCACCTTGTCCCCAGCACATCCAGTCACCTCATGAAAGCCCCCAGTCACAGACAAACTGGAGCTGCCCTCTGAAAAATCCAAGGAAACCTGTGGGGTTTGACCATGTCAGTACCTACTGCAGTACCTGTGGTGGGTCAGATGGAACTGAAGTCAATCAGGTTTAGCTTCCTGATCACTTGAAGGCTTTTAAAAATTCCACTTCAGATACAAGAAAAGAAGGAGATGGGAAGCACAGAATCAGGAACTCTGGAAAAGAATTTGTTTAGGGTTGGCTACACCATGCCAAGCTTGCAGTCTTTTTCAGCCAGCACAGCTAATGCTCTTACTAAGGGGAAAGCAAACTACCATCACTGATGCCACCAAAGATCTGAAGAGTCAGGAACTATCCCCTCATCCCTAAAGTATTTTCCACCAAAAATAGCAGAGAAATGCTGATTAGGAAGGACAGTGCTTTAACACTCTTGGCTTGTGGTTAGCAGTCTGGCATCTCTGGTGACGCTCAGCTCAGGCTAAGACAAACAGGAGGCCCATGCCAAGTTGTTCTGCAGGCAGTGGCCTCTTGCCAGATTGTCATTTTTCACATAAAGGACACAATACCAAGCAATCTGGCTGAGAATGAATAAAAATGTCATCTGTGTTCACTCCACTTCGAGGGCTCGTGCAGTATTGTTCTCATGCACAATGCAATTCCAATTGATCCAACAGACACATCAAAAGATGCTGCTCAGGACCCCATTGGTCACTCTTCCAACCTTAACAGGGAGCTCACATCAAACTGTTGCATCTTACAGCAGTGATTAAAAGGGGTTCAACTCTCTCATGAGCTGAAGATGGTTTATTTTTTGCCTACTAGAAATCTGTCTCTTTCTTTCACCCAGCAAAAAAGCACAAGAATGAGACAATGAGGCAGCAAGAAAAAGAAATATGCTTCGCAGAAATAGCAAACCATCAGATTTGCACATTGCTGGAGATGCAAAAGCAAAGATGATTGAGAAAAGGCTGCAAAGCCAAAAAAGCACTGACAAGATTCATCTGCCATCTGCGAGAAAGAAAGGAGAAAACAGAAATAAACACAGGCATGAGGAGGCAAGAGGAATGAACACAGTTTGTTACCATGGGGCACCTTCCACCAACTGAACTCTAAAGACTACCAACAGGGACATGGGTTTTGAAAGAGTCTGTAGAATTTTTGTCCTCAACAACTGTGTCTGAATGTGCACAGTGAGACAGCTTCATCTTGGGCCCCCATACAGGAAAAGCATACATGGAGCACACGAATCATGGCTGGCTTTTACGTGTTCCCCTAGAGAGGGGCCTCCATGTTTGACTGGCCATTTGCACACCGTGTGCACGTGCTGTTAGGACATGAAGTTGGAATATTCAGTTGTTCAAGGTAAAGAGGATCTTTGTTTTTCCTAGTTAGACTGAATTCAAGATACTAAACACGCCTTGAGAGTTGTTCAGCTTCCTCATCTCCTAAAGACAGCAACAGGTCTTGAAGTACTGAGTAACACACAGAAAATCCCAGACAAATGGGCTGTACCAGCTGGTACTAATGGGAAAGAGCAGCAGGGAGCTGGGGAAAGAGTAAAACTCTCTTCATCCTCTCAGTGCATTCTTGCCAACAGCTACTGATACAATCTGATTCTAAACACAACCATCAAGACTAGATTTTCATGCTTGGAGAGAGATGAAGAACAGCTTCCTACATGTCTCCATGAACATCATAACGAAGAAACTCTAAGTTTCAGATACAGCAAAACACAAGCTGGCAACAGAGAAGAGCACTGCATTCCTCACCTACCGTTGTGCAGGGAACACTGGATAGTTAAGATTATGAGCTTTCTTCCTCATTTCCTCTGAGAGGGTTCTGCATCCTCTCTGGTGCTTTGACAGGCAGCTCCTTGAGCAATAAATGAATTTGTGCCTTAGGAAAGTAAATCAGAGAATTCCACAAGATCTCTGTATATTGGAAGTTGAAGGATGACCCAAAGAATAAGAACAAGCAGCACTGGAAGAAGCCATGCCCCTTTTCTGCCATCCCCCAAGCCAGGATTTACACTCCACCAGCCATCTCTGAACATTATTTGGTAACCCCTGACTGAAAAGCAATCCTCAGTAGAGATTCCCCCACCAGAAACCACATGAATGGGAGTTACAGGGAAGATGCCTTTACCACAGTTGTACTCAAATCCAGCTTGCTCTGTGACCTGATGATTTACCTGGCCCCAGCCTGTGAGAAGAAGAGCATGGTGTGGTTTGCCACCTCACTGCCATAGCCAGGCACAGTACCACACCAACACTGTCCTACCCAGAGAGGAAGAGTAGGACTGGCAGCACAACAGCAGAACTGGATTCAACATCCAAGGTGCACTGCACAAACCAGACGTGATACAGCTCTTAAAAGGGGGCTGCAGAAAGAAGTCACCATAAACTTTCCATTCCAAAGCACTAAAATCTTACATTTGCTTATTGAATTTCAGTTGGGGCCCCAGGCAATTGAACAGAGCACCGGTCTAGCTACTGCACTTTGCTTTCCTTGCTGCTACTGACATACAGCCATAACTTACATAAATAAATTGCAGAGCCTAGGAGTTTAATCTTGGCTAACCATCCCTTCCACCTCTGGCTTTCAGGGTAAAACTGACATCACATTTCAGGTTTGGGTTTTTCTTATGTTATTTTCTTTCTTTTCTTTTAAAAGCATTATGGGAATGCGGAACAAAAAAAGAATAGCATATCCTCTGTTTAAGAGCCCCTGATTCAAAGACCAGTGAGACAATAGCAGGATTCTCATGTATTTTGTAGGCATTTAATAATAACTCAATGAGTCCAGTTGGAAAGTCATTACTTTCAGGGGCCTGCTGGGAATCTGTGCTCCCCCTGCTCACTGGTGCTTTCACATGGCTGCAAGCACAGAGGTGTGCCATGCCTGCATCCCAAAAAACCCCCTGGGGCCCAAAGCTCAGACCTGCAGCCTGAGTTAGTCACATACAACAGGAGCTGGGTGCTGTGTTAGGGCTCTGCTCCTGTGTGATTGCTGGAAAATGGGATCTGAGATGACAAAAGTTATTGTAGTTCCTACTCTTTGGCAACTGTTTCAGATGGCACAGACTTGAAAGCCCTGATCCCCTCACATGGGCTGGTTCCATAATGGTCAGCACAGGAAGGAAGGATGATTTTTTTCTGAAAAGCTCAATAAAGATATGATCTCCCATAAACTGGGCTTGAGGGGCTCAAGGAATTGCCAGCCCCAAGTCCTCTCAACCTGTCAGCTCTCAGAAAGGCTTCAACTTGGCTTGGAAATAATGAAAAACACAATCAGAAATATAGTGGACTTTTTCATTTGCTTTTTGATTTTGGAACCTAGAACATAAATAACCACCTCACGTTTCAAGCTCTCTTCCATCACACCATGAAGACTAGAGATGATGAGGGGTTTGCACCTCTAGAAAGAAGAAATGTGCTGGGGTTTATATTTGTTTGTATACTAAAAGTGAGAGTTCAAGGAAATAGCAAGATTACAAGAGCTCGGGCTTTAAAAGACCCCTAGGCATTACTGGAAAGACTCACAGTAACACTACCAGGCTCGGTACGTTTGTACTATTCGTCCAAGTATGAGTCTCCACTCACAGCCGAGGATCTCCTCCCTCAGGTAGCATTAGAGAAAATGGGTTAAACAGTGACAAGGAGAGACCAACAAACTTGTAAAATATGTAGTAACCAAGCAGGGTAACAGCACTCAGCTGTTTTTGCAACCCCCCCAAATTATACTGGGTAAGTCATGTATGAGCTGTTCTTCAGCATTTGCTAATTCCAAAGGTTTATTCTGGGCAGTCAAAACCAGAAACAAACCCTCTCAGACAAACAACAGGAGCGGCACATGGTGGAATCAAGCAGCAGTAGAGCAAAGAGCTAAAGCATATGCTTAACTGATGAACAGGAGCAAGCGTCCTTAAGAAATTAAGCATAGGATTAAATATTTTGCTACACTGAATCCAGATTAATTCCATAGTTATCTTATTATCAGTACTACGATCATCAATACTACTGAGCAGACAACGGCCCTTGGTAAAGCTGGCTAGCCTTTTTCAGAACTGTTTGTGAGGTTTATCCAGCCTATGCTGGCATTTACACATCCTAAAGTCATGATTGAAAAGGCCAAGATCAGCGACTACTGAGTTTGTTAAGACAAAACTGAGGTCTAGTGACAAACTGCGCCCAAGAAATGGCTTTGATAAGCTCTGGTACAGTGCTAAGCACTAAATGATGAAGCAGAATGTGCCACAAGTAAAGACTAGTGGGAATATTTGGATATGCAGAGCAGCAAAATGAGGGGAGTTCAGGCATTCCCATTCTGTTTGTTTTTAAACACGATGTTCCTGCTGCAAAGAGGTGGTTAAGAGCAGATGTTGGCATTTGAAATTCCCCTTTTTTTAATTCAAAATACTAATACTGGCTAATGTTACAAAAGAAGAGAGGACGGTGCTCCTTGGAGAGGTTTATTCTTTACTCTTTTCAAACCAATGGGAATTTCAGATGTTCAGGAACTGTGGCTGTAACAGATCTGTATTTGATTTCATTACCTTTTTCCTAAAGGAGATTACAACATGGCACGTGGTGTCTTTCAAACCAGACACCTGTAGGCAGAATTAGAAGCTTCACAACTACCACAGCTGAGGATCCCAGGGGTTGGGGAGGTGGTGAGGAATTGTTCAGCTCAGAC
This sequence comes from Agapornis roseicollis, assembly GCA_002631895.1. Classification (NCBI taxonomy): domain Eukaryota; kingdom Metazoa; phylum Chordata; class Aves; order Psittaciformes; family Psittacidae; genus Agapornis; species Agapornis roseicollis. The sequence continues at coordinate 10,510 of NDXB01019328.1, forward strand.
CCAGGGAAAGCTGGCAACCTCATCAGTAGTCTTATCAAGGCCTCTCCAGATCTCAATGGCTTTCCTGTCTGCATATTTTTATATGTATGTACATTTATTTATTTATGCATTTTATTTTAAGGCTAGTTCCAACAGGAAAAAGGTAATAGAAGAGGGAGAATTTCCTGTGACAGGGGATCAGGGAGAAAAAAAGGAAAAGAAAACAAGCCCATTAAATAAAATGAGCCTGGACAAAGGCTTGTGTGAAACTGAAATGAGGGCGAGATGCCCCAGGTGCGGCAGGGGTCAACCGTCCTCCTTCCAGCTCTGCGCTGGAAACGTGCCCAGCTTTTGTCAAAGGTCCCAAAGCCACAGCAGAAAGCTCAAGATGTTGCCTGGCCTTGGGCTACGCACTTGGCTGCTGCAGCAACAGTGACCTTTGTTCCTGACACGGGGTTGGACCAGTGTTTGGTTTGCACCAGTTCTTCCTTCTCACGGGCACAAGGACCGTTCAGCAGTTGGGGTTTGCAGCCTGACATTTGAGCATCCAACAGTTTCTGTTCACAAGCAAAACTTCATTTAGCAAATGGATTTCAGCCCACTGTTCACACTGGTTTCCCATGGCTGGAAGCTTCAGGAGGCTGTAATATTCCAGGGCTGGAATATAGCTGCAGAGCATGCTACAAAGCCAGTATACGTCTGATCCTATCCTTCATGGACCAGGACCAGAGCAAGGGCACCGTAGACTCCACATACAATGACAAGCTTCTCAAATGAGCACCTCAACAAGAACAGAGAAATGGAATCAGATGCAGACCTTTGACAATGCTTTGTCTATTCTCATAAACAAACACCAGCTCATTTTCTTCATGCTCCCCAATCTATCTACAAAGTGGCAATGATCTCTGAGCACAGTGGGCAGAAGACCAACACGTAGAACTGCGTAATGCTCGTCCCATCACAAGCCATCCTGCTTTTTAAGGCTTTTTAAGCTTTTTCATTTTAATGGGCAGTGGAGCAGTGAAAGGGCTCTATGTAAGAGGCATGGAGCAGGACAGGGAATCCACCCTTCCACATTTTTCAAGAAGCAAGTAGAACACGCCAGCCTTCTCCAGGCTGAGCGCTTGCTGATAACAGCAGACCAGTAGCAAGAGACGCATGGTGCTATTAATGCTTCCTTTTAAATTCTTGTTATTATTTTCAATTACCATAGCACCTGTGGATTCTCTTCATGGGACACTGACCCACAGTGACAGAGCACCCTGCAGAGCCAGCACAGATGGTTCTTGAACCAGGGAGTCTGCACACCAAGCCAAAAGCTGACAGATGATGTTGCAGACAAGGTGGGTTCCATGGAAACCACTAGTGTTCATAGACTCACAGCCTGGTTTGGGTTGGAAGGGACCTTAAAGCTCCTCCAGCTCCAACCCCTGCCACAGGCAGGGACCCCTTCCACTGGAGCAGCTTGCTCCAAGCCCTGTGTCCAACCTGGCCTTGAGCACTGCCAGGGATGGGGCAGCCACAGCTTCTCTGGGCCATCACCCTGTGCCAGTGCCTCAGCACCCTCACAGGGAACAGCTTCTGCCTCAGAGCTCAGCTCAGTCTCACCCCATTCATTAAAGAGCAGATCTATGGGGAATTGCCTTCTTTTAGGTGCTGAAAATTATCTGTCAGCTGGTCATCTGCAAGGGGATATCAGATATGGTGTAAGCAGGTAGGTCTCCACAGCATCAGGAAAGGGACAGAAGCTGAACTTGGGTAAGCGGAGTAAATTACCATGAAACACAGTGTAGAAAATGAAAGGACAATGATGAAAAGCATGATCCTTTGAGCCTCAAAGGAATGATGGGGAGTGCCTGTTTCTACCTCTGCTTTCTTCATGTACTGCTGAATTGCTCCCTCCTGAGAGGCCTCATCCCTAGTGCTCATAAAAATACTCCCAAGAAAGTAGCTGTGTTCTCTCCAACATTTGTGCCCTCCCTTTTCAGCTGAAATTAAGCAATGGAAAACAGTACAACTTTTCCAGCAAACATGATTTTACAGCACAGCCTCATCCCTCCTCCCTTCTTCCCCTGTAACAACAGTATTTTTGTTTGTTTAAATGGGAAAAACAAACAAGGGAACATATTCCACAACGCACGCTCCTATCCCTCACCCACAGGAACACTCCTAAAACACCAGGTTTACAGCTCAATGCTTGAGAACTCCCTTTCATGTCAGTACCCACTGAAACCTCATTGGGGCAAAGTGCCTGAACCAGCACCCACGCCCCAAACTTCCTCTTCCTTCCCTCTTCCTAAATGCTCCCTCACCCTCCGAAAAGAGGAGAAAATGGAGGAAAAATGGAAAAAAATGGAGAAAAAACACCCCAGTGCTTCTTAATGGACATAAATGACAAAGCAGAACATTTCTGTGATCCTTCCCCTGCATCAACTTGCCCCTTGCAAGCTGCAGAAGTCTCAGTTACGAACAAGCAGCAATGCTAAGGTTGGTCCTGAAAGCAGGGATTACATGTGCCAAAACAGGCATGCCATAGTACGTACCGCTACCACTGACCTGCTGCACAGCGCTCCTAGCTCTCACATCGCTCTGGCAGCAGTCACTGTGGCCAGTTCCACTTCAAAGCTACCTCTGTGCTTTCAGAATCACAGTAAGTGCTCTCTCTAATTACTACTTGTTTCCAGTATGTTTTTAATCATCATCATTAAGAGACTGAACACGACCCACTGAGATACAGAAGTGTAAACATGAGCAATAATTATTCCAACCTCTTCACTGGCTTCAGGTAATGATCACACTTTAAAAGCTGCTGCTCAGTTCAAGAAGGTCTGGTTTAGAATCACTTTTTTCTGGGTGTTTTTGGCTAAGGCCACCTAAAGGTTAAGGTCTATAGAGGAGGGGAAAACATGTTTTAAAGATATTTTAAAGGCTTTTAGTTATTTAAAGTCAATGCCTGTGACCTGTTAAGAATCAGCATAGATGAAGACATCTGCCTTATGCTCTTCCAGAGTAAACAGATCTGCTGCAGAACTGTAAGTCAACTTGAAGTTGGAATTTCAGTTTAATTTATGGTAGACATGCCACTGGCATTTCTCCTTGTAGAAATGGTCACGTTAGTTTTAATCAAGCTAACATGGTGCTAGCAGCACTCTGAAAGCTGCAGCTCAAGAGGATGTGCTAATATTTGCCCTAGTTTTTAAGAAACAAGAGGGAGAGGAAGGGAGAGTTTGCCATTAATAGCATTGGTTACTGCCATGCTCCCAAATATCCCATGTAATACAATGGGATTATACTCTTACCCCCCACCTCTCATACACAAAGTACAGAGGGTGCAGTTTTCTCTGTATAATCTTGTAGTTAATGGTGACTTTTCTGGCCACTCAGCTGATGCCCCTAGGCTATGTGCAGATAAATAATACATGCTCAGGGCTCAAATATGTGCCTGATTGCAATCCCAGCATAGGTACAGTCACCCTGTGCCAGGACTGACCCCATGTTCTAGGACTGTCCCAGATTTAACTATTTAACCACAGACATATCTACCCCATTAACAGAGACCTAGAGCCTCCCTAAATCCTTAGGAAAAACTTGAAGGCTTAAACACAAGGAAATGCTACCCAAGTGCTTGCCGATGTGTGGTAAGTGGCTGTAAACACCACTTAATGCACAGCAAGTATGAATTTAAGCCAGTTGTTCTTCCTTGAAAGTTAAAGTGACATAAAAGACCTCACGTCTCCCATGGATGCAAGCAGTGAATGCCTGGTTTGGGGTGTCTAACCCTAAACTACAATCTCCCCTAAGCAAAACTGTTTAAATTCTTTTCATTGGGAGGAATGTTGTGTTTGGGGTTCTGTTGTTTCACTACTGCCTTGTTTGTGTTTGAAGATACGTTTTTCCTTGTTTTCCAGTGAAATGCCAGAAATGGAAAATCACTTTTGATGGGGGCTTAAACACTCTGAGGTTGGGGTTGTTTTTATTTGCCTTGGTTAAAGAAACCCCCTGGTCATCGGGAAGCTGGAAATAACTAAAATATTTGCAAAGTACCTTCTGGAGACTTTCTGATGCTCTTCCACCGAACCCGCTCCAGTTCATCCTCGGCTCTGATGTGGTGCTCCTGGATGATTCAGCGACACAATGTTCTGTGCCATCCTGCCCTGGTTGTTGAGATAATCAGAATTCTAGCATCCAAATCAATGATTTTCCATCAGGAAAATGGCAGTTCATTGGATCAGATATTACTGCAGAAATACATTCGCTGTGAATAATTACAGCTTTTGTGTAAAGTATTTCTGCAGCTCAAGATGGAGGTTCCAGTGAAAACCAAATAAAACCACACTCAATCATCACAATCATAATAGTCATAATAAACCCCCCAAGCAGGCTATTTCAGACGACACCAAAGGTCTGTTTTTCCACAAGTATCTGACATAAATAGCAAGCCAAGTTTTGATCACAGCCACAGAGGTGGATGTTCACGGAGAGCCTGCTAACACCTCCCACCATTCATGCCCCAACATCTAATAGTGAATGGAACCATCAGGCACGCACTGCAAAGAGGCTGACACCCACTTCCATGGGCGCAGTCCAAGGCATGTCCCAGAGTGCTGCACGAAGCTGGCAGAGGTGCAGAGGGCTCCCGCCAGCCCCTCTACCCACTGGCCATCTGCATCCACACGTGGAGATGGGAAGAAAGGAAGGCTCCACCCTGTTCCCAGAGGATGGGTGCAGCCCCTTTCCCCAAGTGAAAGGAGTTAAGCCAGGCTCACAGTCTTCAATTCATAAGTGTTCATCTATGAAATCAGATTCCCACCCCTCTCCACTAAGAATCTGCTAATTCCACGAAGCACAAGATGTCAGGATTTTTGCCAATATGAGCACAGCTGTCAAAATCTCATCCTTGGAAAGAATCCCAGATAGACACATGTTTTACCCCAGCCAAAATGGTCAAACTTTGCAGAGAAACATTCAGAGAGGAAAAAGTTTCCATATTGTAAGTGCAATAGCTTGGGATTACTCACAGCCAGACAACTGGGATGCAGTACTTTAATAGCTGAACCACTAAAAGCAACGGGCATCTTGCTATTGACAGCACTAAGAACAGATTCAGTGCCTTTGGCACAAGACTTTCAAAAGCATCATAGCAGGAAAGGAAGCAAGCTTGTTTGGATTTGGGAGACAACAAATAAAAGGGAAAATATGCTTGCAATTTGTTATTTCTATAATATGTTTTTCTAAATATCTTCAACACTTTTGCCTGGTATTTCCAGTGGGAGTCCGAGCAGCTTTGGGCTTATACTGTCCTTGGGTTCATGGTCTTTCATGCCTATCTGAAATCCAAGCCTCAGAGACTTGGCTGAACTGGCCACCAGTGCATCAGGAAGGATGCAGAAAGCTTCCCATCTGGATTATCCCAGGGACCAGAGACACCCACAGCCCAGCACTGGTTGGGCATTGCCATGATCACACTTGCATGGAGCAGGAGCCCAGCCGGAACTGAGCAGCATTTCCAATCCCCTGAGCAGGCAAGCATCAACGTGTTTCTTCAGATGGGAGATGTGAAGAGGACAAATGTTCATGAAGGCAAAGACAGCAGAGGAACAGCAGCTCCTCAATCCCTCTGGCAGATGGGACCTGTCTGTGCTGCCTTTCTTATCCTGGCCCAACTTGCGTGAGAGCAGCAGTCAGGCAGCTAGAGGTGAACTCCTGCAGCTGAGGGGGTGAGGAGGAGAGGTGGCATCAGAAACAGCAATCATTATCCTCTTTACTGGAAAACGTTTATCGGAGTGGCCAAATTCAGTCCTGTTCCAGATCTTTACGAGATTTATGAGGCTTAAGAAAAAAATTTACGAAGAAGACATAAAACTTCAGTGGTTTGAAATGGAAATGTTTGCAAGGGACTTGGGATCAGCTGGTTTCAATTGCAGCCCTGTTTAAAGCAGGGAGGGCTTCACTTCAGGGCTAAGGACCTCAAGCCTCTCATAATCTGAACCTCCAAAGACAGCTAGAGATTAAAGCTGACTAGAGAGCCAAAGCTCCATCAGTGGGAGGAGCTGTGGTACCTCAGATAAAGGAAAAACATAGATAATGGAGATGATGAGGAGCACATGGCAGAAACACTCAAGTCTTCTTGTGTGAACTAGGCCAGTCCTGAGCTCAAGCTAATAATATCTGGTGAATCCAAGCTGCTTCCTGACCCTGCATCACCCACCCCAGCATCCTGGTTCTGCAGGGCTTATTACATTGCATGGAAAGTTAAACCCAAGCTGGCTTTCTGCATTGACAGACCACTGGGAGCAATACAACCCTAACTCCAGGCACATGGAGCTCTGGGGAGCACAGGACAGGGACATGGACATGGCTCTGCATCTTATCCCTAGTGTTCTTGGCACAGGACTGGTTCCCAGCAGGAGCACATGAACATCTCTGTACCCTCCTCCTTGTTCCCACTGGGTTCACAGGAAAATCCCTCCTGGTGCTCACAAAGCACATTGCCCCAGACTCAGCCTCTGCCTTCATCGATGTAATCCCAAACTCTAAACTTTGTGGAGAAATCTCCAGACTGAATTTGACCCAGTGCAAAACAGAAACCTAATTCCCCTCCAAGCTTAACAGACAGGACAACAAAACACTTAGAAAATGTTACTTGGTTTTCCCGTATCAGAAGCCCGAAACCACATTACACACATCTTAATGAGCGTAATAAGCTTTAACTTAACAGCCTCTGAACTGAGCTCATCATCCACTTAGAGTAATATTCCCTTCAGTGCCTTGTAGGGTGTGTTGGGATAGGTTGGCCAATGTTTAACACCTTTGCATTTGCCAGTGTTTGTTCCTGGCTCTGCAACAAACACAAAACACGCTGGAGATTTCCAACGGGTATCAGGGGAGGTCCATGCCTCCTACCCTAACAGGATGCTTAATTACATTGGGCTCCAGTGGGATTCACACCAAGCAACTCACAGCGGCTCCACTGGCAAACAGATCTGAAGGTGTGTGGGGGTCCTTCCACCTCTCCCCTCTCCCCCAGTTAACAGAGAATATTTCCTTCCCTTCTTCCTCCTATCTCCTGTCCCACTGACCAGGCACTGAGCTGCCTGGCTCACCTGGCTGGCAGATCCTCACTCACAATCACTAGGCTGTTCATAATCCTTTTCACTGGGATTGCCTTTAATCCTGTGTAATTGAAAATACCAAATGCTGCAGTCTAATATGTAGGAAACTCCTTTTTATGTAAAACCCTGGAGACTACAATGAGAGCTCTGCTGTTGATATGGGCTTTCCCACAGCGGGTCAGCCCGAGATCCTGCCTTCGCACTGGCTCATGCTCTGAGATGTCACATCCCGAGATGCACTTGTCAGTATTTAGCGTTGCTGTCTGAGGAGACAGAGTTTTGCATCATTCTGCTCACCCATTGTTTATGGCTCAATGTGTGATTTTTGGCTCGCTTTCCCTGGCTTGCAAATTACTTACGGCACTTACTTGTGTACTGATGTTCGGAAAATCATCTTGGTCTGTTTCAGACACCCAACTTTACAGCCTGGCCTGATAGCATCTTGCAGGAGGGAAGTCCACAGATTTACCCTATTATGTATAAAGATGCATTTACTTGTTAGTATTAACATCAGCATTATCTTTGTAAGATCTCTTACCAGACGAGTATGATTACAAACCTTTTCTGGCCTCAAACCTGTTTACTCAGGTAGTTTCACTCAGCAATTAGGTTTTGAAACACAGAAACAAACTTCTCAGTCTATTTCTAGCAGAAATTAGAAGCATATTGCAGGCTAAGACAGTGATCTGAGCAAGACTTCTATACAACTGGCCAAACATGCTGATTCAAAATCTGTAAGCACAAGTTTCGACAAAGAAATCCAAATGTAGGTCTAGTTTGGAATACACTGAATTTTGTTTTCAGCAGCAGCATCGATGTAAACTATTGTCTGGAAGGAAAGACAGTTCTGGCTCTTATCTACTAACTCACTGCAGGACATGAAGCTTGTGTAGTTTACTCTCAAGCAAAGCAGTTCAGTGCCTATCAGGCTGTAGTCTTGGTCCTGCTGTAGCTATGGTCCTGCTGCAGTTTGTCCAAGAAAGTAAATTACTGAGGGGTGTTTGCCAAGACTTGATCTATCAAGATTCTCTTTCCCCAGGACTCCTTTTCCATTCTCCCTTCTTGTGATTTCAAAAAGAGAGTTTACTGTTACTGACACACTACTGCAATTAGCTAAGTCATCTGCAATGCAGTGAACTGGTCACTGCTTTTCGTTACGTGAAGCCCCAAATCAAATCAAGGGCCATTGTCTGCAGTGCCTAACAGGGCATCCCCTGGTCTGAGAAACCACCAACACTTTTTTCCTTTCCCTAGAAATATGGAGAAAACAGTCTTTAATTAAAAAAAAAAATAAAATAAATAAAATTATTGGTTTTTTCTACCTTTGGCTCTCTTCAGATTCCTCAGGTAAATGCTTCCCATGAACATCTCTCAGCCAGCAGGTTGCTTGTAAACTCCTCACACTGGCTATTGACCAAAGCACCAGTTGTGATCCATGACCTGTGCTGCATGACTGCTCATGTAAGTCACACAGAGCTGCTTCTGTTCCCAGCTTGCAAGAGTGATAGCGTGGACTTGAAAGGAGGGTTTCGGTAGTGCACAAGCAACCATTTTCATTAGTACTGCTGATTATTTTATCTTCTTTTCCATGAACATCCATAAAAAGAAAACTAATGACGACATGAATTACCTAGATAAGGGATAAATGTGACTACAGGAGGTTTTGCCCTTAATGTCATTAATATTTTCCAGTGAAAACACTCACACTTGGTCTTGCTGACATTCCTCACAGGGCGAAGTGTTACCCAGCCGAACGAATGGAGCTCAGTGTGAATTTCTGGGGTTTACTCAAATATGGGTTTATTTATATTGTTCAGACATTTAAAAATTAGAGAGCTCTTCCCTGCTAAAGACACAGTCAGGCTTCTATACACACTTATATTTACCTGACTATAAACTTCTGATACTGAGTGATAACTTCTTTATCTGTCAAATACTGCACTCATGAACAGTGATGTATCAGCTATAGGGAAGACTATACGAAGGCTATAGTCAGCTATAGGAAAGACCTTGCAATTTAGATTTTTTAAAAACTAAACATGTTCTTACAATCAAATTTAGCCCTTTTTAACTGGTCTGTATTTACCTGGATGTTTCTCAGTCCATTAACTAAATGCCCATGCTTTAACCAATTAGCTAATGAGCAATATCATTAGGAAGAGAAGGTAATTTTCCAGAAACCTGAGAAATTGTGAACACCAGATAACAAATCAAAATAAATCATCCAACTTCAACCCCCTCTCTTGTGTTTGTTAACACACAGGATTGCAAACATTCCCTCCAGTATTATTCTTTCTCCCTTTATCTCCAGCTCAGACGGATTTGTAGCTCAGGTCTCTCTAATATCCAGCACTCCACCATGTTTTGTCTGAATTTCCAGTAAGGCATGCAGCTCTTTTTGGCTTTCTACAGACATCAACTACTAAGTCTTTCAGGTCTCTCTTTAAATCTCAGCCTTTAATGCTGCTGGATATCACAGCACATATATAGATATACTGCTATAGCTCTCTTTAACCAACCAGAAACAAAGCGTGACAATATGGCATTGCCCTCTGGGGAACAGGCTGCTACAAAGAAGAGGTATTTGGCCTTAAAAGTATTGTTGATATTTTCCAAATTTTTCAAGTTCATCAGGACATACACAGAGGGGGGAGAAAATAAAAAGGGGAGGAGAAAGAGGAACTGCTTGTAAATGTAGAAAGATACCTCTTAAGACACCAATCGAGGGATATCTGGTTTCACTGGTCAAGTGCAGTTTGTCTAATCTGACTTTGAAATCATTGTTCCCCCCTTAAAATACCTCGGTTGTATGAGAATATATGAGTCTCTAGGAGGCTGGCAGGGTGAAGAGAGGAAGAGAAGGAGGGAGACAGAAAGTCAACAGATCAATAAAAGCACTTTAGGATAATGGCTCTACCTCAAGCAGACCAGGTCTGGATTCCAGGCCAGCCCAGCGGTGCCAGGAAATGTGCATTTGCATGAAGGAAATCATTTGCATGAATATAATTAAACCCACAGCAACATGGCAGAAGGTGAGATTCTGGTTCTCTCCCCATCCTGCTTCAGGGGTACATCTCCCTTCCTGCTCATCCTTGATCACACCCAGTGTCCTGACCAGAGTCAGCAGGACCAGAGTCAGGAAGCCTGGCCAAATTGAAGATGTTGGTTTGCAGCTTGTTGTAAAGAAAGGCAGTAAAAGAAAGCATTAGGACAGAGTGGAGTGAAAAGAGAGGGCCACAGAGGTGTATGCATATTGGTTCCCCCTCTAGCCCTTTCCTTTTCATGCTGGGCAGTTACATGGAAACAACAAAGTGCCTGAATCAAGTCAGAGCTGATCTTTCAGGAGTTAGTGCCAACAGACTGCATACGGCCACCATCTGCAAAAGGCTTCCCAATTAGATGGAATTTTATTACAGTAAGGGCCCCATCTACTGCCAAAAATTTGCAGTGAAACGAACCACACTTTTAAACATCTTTTGTTTCATTAAAATACTCCCATTAAATAACTCCCAACCATTCCATTCCACTTTCTATCTCTTGCCCTCACCCCAAACATGAGAGAGCATCCATGAGCAACAGATAGCTTCACCAAGCACACCCATGATGCACATACTAGGAAAGCTCTCCTTGCTTTTTATATTGCTTCAGAGTATCCAACCCAGACAGATGAAGAGCTTGTAAGCAACAAACAAGTGGGTTTCCCGATCCATGCTGTGTAGCCAACCAGTCAGGCAAGGCTGCCCATGGGCAAGGAAACAAAACGTCATGAAAAGAAGTTTGCTTTCTCACTGTACACTTACAACCTGCCATTAAAAGGACTCAAGCCTGATTCCAGATAGCCCAGAGCTTGGGGCTGTTCAGGAGTTTTTAAGAACTTATTTGAAATCCATAACCTCGTGACTGTGGCACAAAGTGCTGGAAGTGGAAGAGTTGGGACCAGAGTAGATGAAATAGTTAAATCAAATGGAACAGAACATTTACACTAAACAAAGTGCTTCTCCAGGGGTTGTGCGTCACTCGCAAGTTGTAATGTACACTTTTGGGCTGGGGGGTTGCTTTAGAAGCTGTCAGTACTTGAAGGGGAATATTTCCCTTCCCCCATTAGTACAATAAAAATGGTCACACAAATAGATAGACACCTAGAAGCTCTGCTAAGTGCCAGCACTTTGGTCCAAAGGATGTTAATGCACCCCAAGGTTCAAGAGCCCAGCAGGAAGCAGGTCACAAATTTCTGCTCCAGAACTGCCCATTCCCCTCACAAGACAACAAAAGCTCTGGTTCCCAAGACTAGGTTAGGGGAGTACAACAAAATAAAGAGAAACTGCAATAAGACAAACATCAAAGATTGTTTCTCTTTAATTACCCTCCCCCAGTATCTTTGCTCATCAGTTGGAACTCCCTGTTGCTTTTCTAAACTAAACAAACCAGTGAGGTTTTCTTGCTGACCCACCTCGTCTCTTTGGGCTGACTAATTGCTGAAACTGGCCATAAATTGTCCACTTTGTGACATTCTGAATAGCCTCATTTATTGTGGACAGCACACATCTGTTTCTGTGTGTGCACACATGCATGTGCACACTTACACAAACACAACCCTCCCTCCTGTTGCAGGGCTGGCTGGGGCTGGGGCCGGCCAGTGTACTATTTCAGCCCCGTATTGAGTTTTGGCTGGTGCTGAAGGTCCCTGAGGCTGAAGAAGAATAAGGCTCTTGGAGGGGAAACGTCCTGTAAACATGGCTCTTGTGTTTGCCTGGGAGGAAAATGTTCCCTTCGGATGAGGCTGGTGAATAAATCACATGAGAAAGGTCCTGCTTGGTGCAGGCTGGGAGCAACCCGGTGGAGGGACAGAGTGCAAAATGCACCCACACGTTCTCCTCCCTGAGCAAGCAGAGCCAATTTCATAGGATCCCAGCCTGGTTTGTGTTGAAGGGACCTTAAAGCTCACCCACCTCCAACCCCTGCCCCCACGGGCAGGGACCCCTTCCACTGGAGCAGCTTGCTGCAAGCCCCTGTGTCCAACCTGGCCTTGAGCACTGCCAGGGATGGGGCAGCCACAGCTTCTCTGGGCCATCACCCTGTGCCAGCGCCTCAGCACCCTCACAGTAAAGAACTTGTTCCTTGCATCTAACCCAAATTTCCCCTGTTCCAGTTTGAGCCCATCACCTCTTGCCCTAGCATTGCAGTCCCTGATGAAGAGCCCCTCTCTAGCATCCTTGTAGCCCCCTTCAGAAACTGGAAGCTGCTCTGAGGTCTCCACTCAGCCTTTTCTCCAGGCTGAACAGACCCAGTTTTCTCAGCCTGTCTTCATACAGGAGGTACTGCAGCCCCTGATCATCCTTGTGGCCTCCTCCAGACTTTTGTACTAGCCTGAGCAACCAGCAAGAGGAGACCACAGCCAGCAAAGGGAATGCATGCTGCTGAACACGATGTTGTTTTAGACCTTCAGCTGGTGTTTCAGGCATGAAAGAAATCTCTCTTCACAAATATCACATGAACCTGACCTAAGACTAAATAAGGGAAGATCTGGCCAGCCAATCTAGCCTCTTTTCTTCCTCTCACGAAACTGAGTAACAGGTAAGTAATCCTTTCATCATGGTCACTGCAACTGCTTCAGATGTAACATCCACAAACAGGCTATTTAATTTTAATTAGGGATTTTTCTCATATGCATGGGTCCCAACTTGTTGCTCACTTAACACCTATGTTATTTTTTTAAAATCGAACTCCAGTTATTTTTCATCAGCACATTGATGACAGACATGGAAGAGGGGGAGAAATTCCTCCCTCTGTAACACACACGTTTGTTGTTGAAGCCAAGATGAGGAGTGCTCCTCCACGATGACAGCCTTGGCGCTGGCTGGGTGAGCACGAGCAGCCCTAAGCCCCTTCTTTGGCCTTTAGTGCCTGCCCATGGCAATCCAGAGCCTCCCCACCACCTGCACCCCTGCCTACCCTGCTGTGCTCTGGCAGAAGGCAGCACAAAAAGCCCTCTGGACAAGTGCAGAATTTCACCTCACTTACTGGGAGAGATGCTCAACTCACACAACCTCCCATCAGCATGGAAAGGAGAACTGCTCAAGGGCTGCGATAACACAAAATGTTCAGGGGGTTTTAAGGGGTTTTGTCTTTGTTTTTCAAGAGGATTGTTTTTTCCTTCATTCCTGGTGGGAAACCTTATGCCTTTAATGCTGTAACTATAAACTAAATAATAGATCAGCTTTTATTCTGTCAAGCATGGCAACAGAACTGAACGTATGCAAAGTTTCCACTAAAGGTTTTTGTAACTCAATTTTCCTCTAGAGATTAGAGGAAGCCAGATATTCCGTTTCTTGCTGGAACTTGGCTGGTAGCCACACTGCGCTCCCTTCCCCTGTCATCCATCCCTGGTCCCCCCAGCCCCCAGCACTGTTAATCAGATCACTGTATCTTCCCTATATTTCTCCTGTCAAGCTATTAAGGGGATATGGAAAAGAGAAAGAAGAGAATCAGCTGAGATATAAACCAGCTCTGGTCCTAGAGTGCCTCTCCTGCTTCTCAAGGTTGAGCTTACTGTATTACTGCTCACACTCCTGTCAAAGCAAAGGAGAGCTGTGTTTTCCCATGCTAAGAGTATACGGCTGAAGTTTATTTCCCCAGAGAAGAGGGGCAGGCAGAAATTCTGCATAGAGCAGCCATGGAACTGTAAAACCAGGAAACTGTAGCATGGAGGGGGAGTAAAGTCATCGAGCCTGGGCTCTGGGCTCAAGATATTCCAGCTTGGCTACACCATCCCCCTGCCTGCAAGGCGAAAAGGGCAGCACTGACAGGGAGGTTCATACCACAGAACAGCAGAGAGTTATCGCAGCTCCATGAGCTTTGTCAGCTTCCTTGAGTAGAGAATTCCTGGCACATGGCTCAGCAGCAAGTGGAGGTGGTTGGTTGGTTGGTTGGTTGGTTGGTTGGTTGGTTGGAGAAAAAGCTTTATGAGGTTCACAAAGAACCTCAGACCAAAGTCAGACTTAGGGCTGAAAACACTAATTTTACTGCATCCCTCCCTTCTCCTTTGATTTTGGAGCACAACAGAAACGCTCAGTCCAGCACTCAATGTCTTTGGAGAGGTTTGCTCCCATGAAAGGCTCCCTAGGGGACCCTTTCTTCACCAGGAGATGAAGCAAATTCCCAGCTATGGATATCCTAGGACTTTGAAAATAGTTGGATCCTGATATTTTTGGCTGGGTTTACATCCCATTCTTGTACATATCAGTAAATGAGGAATATAACCTAGCTAACACGGCTCCAACACACCAGAAACAAGAGCTGTTGTGTGATTTTGGCCTAAGCTTTCTCTTTGTAACCAACCAGGTGGCAATCTTATAAAGAACACCATAAAAGCGCTGCATTTCTCTAGTAATCTGAGAGTTTGTGACTGCATCAGAGATGAGGCCCTGCGCTCCAGCAGCACACTGTACACAGATTCAGTTTATTTCAGGCATGACCACTTTGCTCTGATTTTAAATAGTACTTAGGTTTTTAAGAGCCCCTCAGTGAGCTGTGAGCTCTCAAGCACCTCAGGTGCCTTGGAAAATGGAATTTAGCTATTAGAAAATAAAAGACTTACTTAGGTAATCCTTAAGTTCCTTTGAAAACAACATGTTCACATAAAAGGTAAAAGTCTATGGAGAAGCATGATGGAATGATAGGTCACTGGACAGATTTTTTCCAAATCTATGTTAAACAGAGAGAGAAGAAAATCAAATCAATTTACCAATACCCAAGTTCCATATTCAGGCAAAACATTTACTCACTTCGAAAAGAATCTGAGGCTAAGGAAGGTGCTGATGACATCTGAATGCACCTTAACCATAGAATCACAGACTGGTTTGGGTTGGAAAGGACCTTAAAGAACACCTAGTTCCAAACCCCTGCCATGGGCAGGAACACCTGATCATAGAATCATTTAGGCTAGAAAAGATCTTTAAGATCATCAAATCCAACTGGTGACCTCGTACTGCAAAGTCCACCACTAAAGCACCATATCTGCACATCTTTTAAGTACCTCTAGGGATGGAGTGTTTGCTCTAACACTAACGAAGTGTTTGCTGTATCCATCCCCTCTCTGGGGACATTCAAGCTGATTTCTTGGGTGTAGACATTTTAATAAAACATCAGATTCTTCNAAAGTCCACCACTAAAGCATGTCCCTAAGCACCATATCTGCACATCTTTTAAGTACCTCTAGGGATGGAGTGTTTGCTCTAACACTAACGAAGTGTTTGCTGTATCCATCCCCTCTCTGGGGACATTCAAGCTGATTTCTTGGGTGTAGACATTTTAATAAAACATCAGATTCTTCTCTTTGGGTTTTTGTTTGCTTTTGCATTTAGAAAAAAAAAATAACAAACAAACCAAAAGTCATTTCTACAAGTAACTGTAGAATACTGTGAATATTTAACACCTATGAAGCTTGTGTTCCCAGATAAATGGTTGCCTGCACGAAGTCCAGGTAAAAGGAGGTGAGAAAGAACACAGGATTATGCACACATACCTAAAACTGCACGCGCAACCACATCCTTCTCCATTCCATAGGGACATGGCTTTCCATGCTCAAATACACCTACCTGAGCACCCTCCCGAGCCATGCTGCCCTTGCTGCAACCTTTTGTCTTTCACTTAACTCTCCTTCCTTTATCTCTGTTCTATAACCATTATCTTCATCAGCATAACTCCATAAGATACACCTAGACATCATTTTGCCAATGAATGCATTTCACACAACATTAGTCATATTGTACTGTAGATAATTTTTATGATATTGCTGTGCCTCTCCTTGGTATGTTGTTACGGTTTAATTTGTACATATTCTGCTGCTGATGTAGTGCCAGTCAGCTGTAACCAGAGACAGAACAATGGTTCTGTGTTATTGCAACCCATTTTCCCCTTAAAAAAAATTAAAGTAAGAAAGGAGGTGGAAAAACCCAAACCCTCAGAGATGGACCTTTTCTTACAAGTAACGGTTTGCTTTCTAGGATTAGTTAACTTCAGATTAACTACAGTAACAATTAACTGTAGATCAGGCCAGTGCTGAGCCAGATGCCAACTTTGCCCAATAGAATAGGATTCAGATTCAGGTTTACATCTCAGACCCATTACACAAACAAGCACAAGCTGCAGGTTTGTTCAATTTGAACCAATTTTTGCACAAAACTCAGGGTAAGAGTTTCATATGTGCAACAGATCTTGAGACTCTTTCTAGCTACTTGTCTTCATCAGACAATCTAATACTAGCTATCTCCTTCCCTTCCAAATGGTGATGCTCATTTCATGGTTAGAGTTTAATGCTGTAGATCAATTTTCAGTCCCAGGCATCAGTTTTACTTTTAGATATGAACAGCACTGCCTGTCAACTGTTTCAGGTATTCAATAGACAATATCAGTATCTACACAAAGAACTGGCTACACTGTTCTCAGTGCTTCTGCTCAATGATCGAGTTTCCCATATGGAAATGTTTTGCAAAATAAAGGATTACTTGGAAGGATATTGGGCTAACCCTGCTGAGTATCTGCTTTTCTTCTTCTTAGTTCTGCAGCATGGAACGTAACCGCTGGTATTTTGGCCAGTGACCACAAGGTCATAAGACTGAGTGTGTGACTGAGACTCCCTGAGTTCTTTGTTTACCTCTGGAAGACAAAACAATTGATAAATTCATCTAATAAACAAGAGTTTTGTTTAATTCTTTTTAAATACTTACTTATTTTTCTAGGAGCTAAGTTTGCCCCACATATTTGAACATTGCCTAAGAGAATACATAACCTTGAGCAATGATATCTCACTTTTGTTTCCAGCCAATCCTACAGGTAAACTTCTTTCCCTATTGATCTTAATCTAAGACTTAGAAAAATATTTCTTGCCCTACAGATTTACTCCTCCAAGTTGAGCATGTTAAGCAGACTGGCTTGTTATACTGCACCAATAAGTATAGAGTTATTTGGCTCTGAAGATAAAATAATGTGAGCTGCTAAAGAAGAGCTAATCTCTTGGGCTGAGATCCCTGAAAGAATTTTGGTACCTCAAAGGTCTTGGGTGTTCACCTCCCTGAGTTGTTATGAAACAGTCAGGTTCTTGCGGGTTGAGAGAATGCCAGGGTAAGGTGTGCCCTCTGTTCCATTCCAGGCTCTTATTCTGGAAGAGTAATTCAGTGTCTTAAACCTCCACAATTGCCTATAAGGAAAAGGAGTTTTATTTCATCTTCTCTGAGGACCAGCCACGATAAAAGACCTTGGCATACTTAATACGCTTTGCGTGCCTTAATCCTGTAATATGGGCAGATGCAAGGAGAAACTATGATGGAGCAATCTTCTACTTTAGTTCCTCCTCAGATCCTCTAAACACATCCATTCACAAAAGCTGTGCTAGGAGGGGGGAAAATGTGGTCTAAGTCTTCCACAAATCTCTGACATCAACTGCTCTATCCAAGAAATGTTTAGAAAGAAATTTAAAGGAGGCAGAGAGATTAAGCTCTGTAGCTGCAACACCCATAGCACCACTCTGCACAGCAGAGCTATTCTGACCTCATTCAGATTTGCCTAGATTCATTTGTATATTTGTACAGACATGAACAAAATACTCTAGCTGTCTATGCTAATTCATAGCTGAAGGACCTGTTTAACACCCAGAAGTGTTTTGGTATGAGACAGCAGATAAGCTAGAGCTAAGAAGCTGACATACACACTAACAGGATCATCTTGTATGGTTAAAAGGTGTAGACAGTGATTCTCCAAACTTCATGGGTTTCAGGCCAGAACCTGAGGTATTATAGAATATAATGCAGAATTCTGGAATACAGCAGTTTGCTCCTGTGAAGAAAATTACCTGAATTAACTCTACAGTTACCATACTGTAAGGTTAAAAAGTCCCAAATTCTGTCTATGGAGAAATAATTGAAAGGAAACCACTTTGTGAACATGCAAATAATTAACCCAGTTCAGACAAGAAAGTTGATTCATAATTGTAACATTACGCTTATAGGAACCTGTGATCTTAGTACTTTCACACAACTAGAGTACATACCTTTGACATGTTGATGTATATATGGCTTCTCTAGACAATTGTGCCATCTGGAAGACCAATCCAGAGATCCTCCTGCTGCCTACAGGGTACTAAGTAGGGCCCCTGCCTTATTTGAAGTGAAGCCAAAGAAACAAGGTCAGANAATTGTAACATTATGCATCTTTACGCTTATAGGAACCTGTGATCTTAGTACTTTCACACAACTAGAGTACATACCTTTGACATGTTGATGTATATATGGCTTCTCTAGACAATTGTGCCATCTGGAAGACCAATCCAGAGATCCTCCTGCTGCCTACAGGGTACTAAGTAGGGCCCCTGCCTTATTTGAAGTGAAGCCAAAGAAACAAGGTCAGATATTAGAAGACTAAAGGTCTCTCCACTGCCTATGACATTCTTCCGCATAAGAACTAACCCAGGCCATGGTGAAACGAAGTTGTTAAAATGTCCATAAGCACTTGGCCCATGCAGAACTTCTTATCGTGCCTTGCTCCTGTGAATCAATCCTTTCAATTAAGGTAGCTGGGGGATATAATGATGTTTTTATTTGTAATTACAGCTTTAAATTAGGATCAATAGAGGCAGCTACAGCCCTACAATACCAACAGTCCCGAGAAGGTTTTCATAGGTTTTCAGAGAACTCATTTCTGAAATAAACCCATCCCATTTCTATTAAAAATGTAATGAAATATCATAGAGGAAAAGACTTGGACCTTAATACAAGAATAAGGTTCAAGGACTCTTCCTATTTGGTTTTTGGTTTGGTTTTGGTTATCAAGCCAGCAAGGCCTTCTTCCCTATGGTTGCCTCCCCTATGGACATGGTCACATATGGAATAAAGTAGGTGGGCAGCAGGCCAGGTCAAAGCTAACTCTGT
Organism: Agapornis roseicollis; assembly: GCA_002631895.1. Classification (NCBI taxonomy): domain Eukaryota; kingdom Metazoa; phylum Chordata; class Aves; order Psittaciformes; family Psittacidae; genus Agapornis; species Agapornis roseicollis. The sequence continues at coordinate 29,525 of NDXB01019328.1, forward strand.
CAGAAGAGGAAAGGAAAATACACATCTGTTCAGTTACCAACCTGTATTTCTTGCTTCTTGTTCAGTGTAAAATTTTGCTCAGTATAAAGCTTGTGCCATAGACAATGGGTTTAGGGCTTATTTTTGATCAGCTCTTTCAAGAAAGGATGCTCTCTACTGAAAGAGGAACGGGTTCAGCTTTGCACAAACTGTCAGAATAAAACAACAAAAAAATAACCATTCCTAAATGGAAATTGTAATTCAGGTTTTGGAGGGAGGGGGTTGGGGACATGACATTCTGTCAAATGAGACCTTTTCTGAGAATGAAATTGAAACAAAAGAACCTATCTCATGACTTTCCCATTTCATAGCATATTTCATAGTTGCTGTACAAGTTGGGGTAATATCTGCTCTGATTTATAGAGGAACAGTGCTGTAAGAAGCCACCCTTCTAATTATAACTGGTTATGAGGTCCATCACTCACATCAGACTGAAATTTACTTCCATCTCAAACCTGATCTTTTTTTGCCTGTTTATTATCATAAGCTGACCACAGAAATGCTGATAAAGAGATTACAGAAAATGTTATTAGCTTCATCCTCTCCTACTTGAGTTTCTTCTTTTAAGACAGACTTATTCCAAGTCTTTGTTTACAGACTGTAATGTGTCAGACAGTAACCACTATCCCTTCTATGGGAAGTTGTGCAATGAAAGCATTCCCTATGCCATGTGCTATATTAGGTAGAAAAGCTGACTTTGACAGAAGGAGCAAAAGAACCTATAAATCCAATGATTCCCTCCACTTTTACAGGCAGGATATACAAGGGCTTCACACATATAGTAGATGTTTCATTTGAATGCAAAACATGCTAAAATTTGTCCTGGAAAGCACTTACACTTTAAAAACATACCATAATTCTAAGAAGAAAGATGTCTGATGTATATTTTGGCTGATTTCAAATTCATATATATTTTAAATGATTATATGCCCTAAGCTGTGCATTTTATACAAGAGAATGATAACCATTACCATTCCACTCCATCTAATCCACTGATGGCCTTGATTTATTGGCCAGTTGTGAACAGTGCACTGCCCCTCCTGAAATTCATGCTCTGATTTTCATTTTTGCTGTTGCTGCTTCTGCTGTTATCTGGATGAGCACTTGCCATGAAGATACCATGGTCTTACTCACCCTGTAAACATAATTGATGCTATTGAAGATAATGATTTAGGATATCATCCATCTCCAGTACAGCTTGCCATTACGTGACTTGTTCTTGCAGGTATCTGATTTGTATCATAGACGAGTTGGCTTGATTGCTGTTTTGCCATAGAGTAATAGTTTCCTGGTTTCCACTGACATACTGAGTCTGCCTTGATCACTCAGGTGATCAGTCAACACACAAGTTAATTATGGGTGAAGGGGTGTCTGGAGCCCAAAGATCAAAAGATACACACAAGGTCTTCTCCAAGTCATTATTCACCTTCTCAAGCATCAGGCACTTGGTTCAGATTCCTGCCTCCCATACTGTGATATAATAAAGTTACATCACTTTATTCCCTAAATAAAGCACTAAACAGCAGGAAATCTGGATTAGAGCAGCTAAAAGACACAAAATGGATCTTTCAATTTCTCCAAAAGAGGAAAAATAAAGAAACCCATGTGGGCATGATTGCCTGAACAGGAGAATCAGGATTAAAAACTCAAGGGTTGCTGTGCAGAGGTGGATGACCCGACAGCTTGCCACAAGGCTCGCACCTGCTTCCCTGGTAAAACTATTTAGGTGTTTCAGCATGCCCAGGAAATGCTTTCAAATATTACCATCATCTTTACTTCCATGCACAAAGAATAGAATTTACTGGGAGAAATTAGGAGCTACTGGACAAAAAACCATCAGAAGACCTCCCAAGCTGTAAAGGAACAGCAGTTCTCCGAATTTACATATTTCAACCACCCTCAAAACTCAGATGCAGGCATTACCATTACCAGCAGCTAATTACATTTACTATCCTGAATAACCTGCAAGAGACTTACTGCTTTGGGCCACATTCCTCACGCCTCTGGGGAGCAGGCACTGCAGCACCGCAGCCTCCCTCCTGCTCCAGAATCCCGTGAGCCAAACACAACCTCTTGGACAAGTCCAACAACAGACAAACAACTGAGGCCTACAGCGGTAAAGAGGTTGTGGTGTCATGTTGTAGCCAGCTTTTTGCGGGTGGAAAAAACAATCTTCTTGGTGATAATGGGGTGTGCTCACCAAAAGCTTGGGTATCTATCAGCTTGATACTCACACCACTGAGCTACACCTACATTTATCCACCAAAACTGGTTTCTTCATCCCTGTGGTTTTCATGTTACTACATTAAAGAAGACATAACTGGGCAATATGCCTCAAGAGTTTATTTCCTAAAATAATATGGTGATTACTCCACCCAAAGTCACCCTGCCTTTATTTTTAAGGCAGAAGGAGCTGAATCACTGAGTTGCAGATTTGAAGAGATACTACCTAAGGTCAAACGTTCAAAGGACTTCGGTGCAAGTGTAACTCAGTGCACACAATCCCACATATGCTTTCTTCCATATGCAAATAAATGCTACGGATGCACAGCCAACTTGCATGTATCTGCACATGCCAAGGGGATTTAAACATGTTAATACTTGGAAAGCAAAGTGAGAATGTATATAAAATGGCATGCACAAAGGACATTCATCCATGTGCATATCCCTCCAGAGGAATCACTACTTGGATGTGTTTCTAAGTGGAAAAGCAGTTAAAATACTGATATGTCACCCTCTCTCCAAAACCTAATGATTACAGTCTGTTAATTACACCGCATCTGTTAGAATACTCACCAAATAGATTGTGAACTTGATCTATTATCTATGATACCAACAGAAATTTCAAGTAATGCCTTACAGTCTCACATGCAAGGTGGCAGCAGAAGTAAACCGTGCCATGTTGCCCCATCCTGCAACTTCCCCACGCAAGTACTACGTACTGTGACAGAGTAGCTAAAATAACCTCTGCTACCTTTTACTTTCTGCAGAGGGAGAGAAAGCAGTGAGAAAACACAAAAATTCAAACACAGGAAGGAAAAGTACATCAAAAAATAAATTAAAATGTCATTTACCATTGGCCCCAGAGTAGCTCTGAAAGGCTGTGGGACACAAACTGCCACTGCTTGTAGTCAAGTTTCCCACAACCTGGTATTCATCAGTCGATTTGAAAGCCCAACACATAAGTGCATGGTAGGGTCTGCTGGGGAGACAGTCATCTTAGCACAGATATGCCTTGAATTTAATCTCTCATTATATAGGACCACAGAATCCCAGACTGGTTTGTGTTGAAGGGACCTTAAAGCTCCTCCAGCTCCAACCCCTGCCACGGGCAGGGACCCCTTCCACTGGAGCAGCTTGCTCCAAGCCCCTGTGTCCAACCTGCCCTTGAGCACTGCCAGGGATGGGGCAGCCACAGCTTCTCTGGGCCATCACCCTGTGCCAGCGCCTCAGCACCCTCACAGGGAACAGCTTCTGCCTCAGAGCTCAGCTCAGTCTCCCCTGTGCTGGCAGGTTCAAGCCATTGGCCTTGGCCTGGCCCTACAGGCCCTTGTCTAATGCCCCTCTCCAGCTCCCTTGCAGCATGGAGTGAAATCCATATNGCCTTGGCCTGGCCCTACAGGCCCTTGTCTAATGCCCCTCTCCAGCTCCCTTGCAGCATGGAGTGAAATCCATATGGATTTGCCAAATCCCCATGATTTTTAAGGCACTTTAATACTAGTGTAAATTCACAGAGCTGCTGGTCTGCTCTCTGTCAGGAAGCAGCTCTCTGTTCTGCCTTGCACAGAGCTCTGAGCCACAGCCCTGCTTTTTCCCCACCTCCCATACTCGACAAGGACTACCTTGCGTTGTCATCGCTATGGTTTCTCCAACACAACAATTCAGATTTCCAGCAAAAACCAGATTTATTTCTTTTTCTCAACAACAGTGTAAGATTTGAAAGTCAAGCTGGGTCTCTTCTTCCTTGGCTTTCTCAAACCAAGTTTCCCAGGGCCAATGGCAACTGTCTGGTGTAAACTGGAGCAGAACTGCCACCGTCTTCTGAGTAACAGAAACAAGAGCCTTTGCATCTCATTATTATTACTATGGGACCTGAGCACTAGCTAGCTGTTCTTTTTATATGGCTTGAGCCAGCCCACTTGTGCACCAGAAAGCAAATCATCACTCAGGCTGAAGTTTATGAAACTTCTGGGATTCACAAACGTGTTTCATGAATTTTTGGCAGTTGTCTGAATGTTCACAAATAACGTGATGCCAGTAATCAGAACGAGTCAAAACTTGACACTTCTATTCATAAATCAGGAGATGTTTTATTTTTACTGCTTAAACAGTTCTGCTCCCAAGCACGACTGGAGTTCAACCACCAACCTGGAGGTGAAAGGACCTTTATTGAATGTATTTGTTTAGGTTTATATGAGATATAAAAAAGTGCCTATCCAGGCCTCTAGCCACTTTTGCTGTATATTAAAAAGAACAGGCTAGCTCACACAGACAAAAATAAACTCAGCAGCTTCCAAAAGCCAAAGGAGGCACAAGAAAGCCTCTTGGCCAGAGACCTCAAATTTCTCTCTATAAACTGCAAACTTTTGCACACACTATTTCTCTCTTGTCCAGAGCCTGGGACATGAGGAGCTGTGTCCCTCAGGTCAGCAGAACTGGACTCTCCCAGGCTGGAGTGGAAAGAGAGCATTCAGTCATGCTCCTGCTGAGGAGATCTATCCAATATTCTCTCCTTAAAACTGAGAGGACTTCAGCCAAAAAGCCGCTGTGGCTTGCAGCTGCAGTGGTATCGCTGGGGAGACAGAGCAATCTATTAAGCAAAGAGGATCCAAGATCCAAGCCCATGTGCCAAGAATCTATTTTAGCCTCCCCCGCGAGGCCGCAAGTGCAGCGTAGATCCTGAAGCGCTGATGGTGAAAACTCCCACTCATCACTCCAGGCACAAGGACAGCACTCTGCAGATCCATATCCCACCACTCAACACGCTGCACGTACACCCCAGCCGTCCCCAGGCCCAGGGAGGACTTCCACTCTGCTATGGTACGGAGTAGCTTCATTTAACCAGTTCTTCCTTCCACGGTCAGAAAACTGTAAATTTATGACTCCAAAAAGTAGGAGAAGGAAGAGAAAACAAACCTACCCACTTCAGAACACACAATGAAACAAATCCTCATTAGGATTTTCTACTGCAAGGTACAAGGCCCCTGCAGACCAAGTTCTGTCTTTTTGCTGTTGCCATGGTCCCTTCTGGTGCCAGCCAAGAGCACCACTCACTGTCCCACTCAGCCATCCTCTTCTCTTGCAGTCTCCTTCTGGAGTGGGGACCAGTAGATGTGGGGAGGCAAGGGCAGAGAAGTGAGGCATGTCTTTATAAAACTGGCTTTTCTCCTGTAGTCAGATTACACGAGACTTAATTACAGCTTTGTCTCTTAGAAACAACTCCAGTTCCGCTATAGGGAGATCCCTTCTAAAGTAACACAAAAGCACCAGACAACCAGGTCTTTTCCCTTCTGAATGCTGAAGAAAATAAGTGTCCATGAAAGAGATTGCAAAAGATTGTCAATCTCAACTATGCTGTAGGTTGTATTTTCCAAATCTTCAACTGCAAGGACGAAACACCGTGCTCTTTTTGGGTTTGGGTTTTTTTTCACTAGAGGCTGACAGATTCAGGAACCGTTTCCATTTAAAACACTGAGCTGAGGTTTCTCTTGGGAAAGAAGGGCCAGTAGGAGACAGGTTAAGGGAAGACAGTGATCCCCATCCCATCCATCCAAGTTGCCTCACAGCAAGGCAGCACTGCAGCAGCTGCCAGGGGATAGGGGCACGCACGAAAATCAATTCTCTCTCTGAGCTTCTGTTCTAGCCAGAGTGGATGTGGATACGGAGCAGGATCCATTGCAACCAGGCTTGTAGAGCACAGCCTTCCTCCCCTTCAAGTGTCGAAAAAGCAGCCTGCTGGGATTTCCTCCTGGACAGCTCAGCATTCAGACAGGCCAACGAATCAAAAAGCACCTCCCAACTGAAATGCCATCCTGCTTGCCTTCGCACACTTCCCACTTCAGTAACATCATCTATAGTTCCGTTGGTCCAATATGAAGCCCTAAGGAGAACTGGTTCCTACAACATGTTGCCATTCCATTTTAGCCAAGTCTGAAAGTAGCTGCAAATCTCTCTGCAAAATACAGTGGAGGTCTATTAAATGCATAACTTCCCTGGCACCAAAATGTTATTCTTTTAGCAGATCTGCTTCTTCCCTGGGATCCTGATGAAGTGTGCTTTGCTGTGTTATGAAATACAGCACCTTTTGGTGTGGTACACAGAAAACGTCTTTGTTTAACATAGCTTATATTGTATTATGTCACGTTTTTATCGGATTTCTTCTCTGAGCACTGGAAGCATATTATTGCGACAGATACACTGCTCTAAGGGGGGCTTTGCTACGTGACCTGCAGAGCCAGAGTGAGGATCAGATCCTCCCCGAAACACAGGCTGGACAGCTGGACACAACAGAAAGGAATATGGAGCAAATAAAGAACCAGGAAAAGCAACTCAGCAGCACTCCCATCCAAGTGGCCTGCAGAGGCTTTTTCCAACCTGACACACAGTTCTTCTACACAAACCTGAAAACTGAACTGTTATCTGACGTACCACGCTCATTCTTCCATTTACACACACTTACCAGAGTTAACATGAGAGCTGGATCGATTCAGGCAACCCCATTGGCACATCTATTTTGCTAAGAAGAGGCAATGTGGTAACAAAGCAAAGCCTGGAGTATGTCCCCCCTCATAACCTCGACTCTTGTGATTTCTTCCAGATCCTTCAGAAACTGCAAACAGGAGCTCATGGTAAACAGAACTGCTTGGCAGGGAAGGTGTCAGCACAGTACCCTAGATGCAAAGGTCCCGTTTTTCATTGTGAAGTGCTGCCAACACCTGATGGGATGAAGTCCCATGAGATACTTGCTCTGATAGCTCACTACTGCTGCAGTCACTGGAGGGAACTGGTTTGGCAAAGATCTAACCAGGAGCTGGGTGGTGAAGAGAGACTTCCCTATTTCGGCAGGAGTGAAAGAGAAGCTCAGCCACTTCCTGCAACATGCCCTTTGGGTGCCTTCATTGAAAGAGGTGATACACCTAGTCCCTAACCCCTTATGCATCTCTGTTTCCCGCAGTAGCACTCCCCACACAGCTCAGCACCCACACATGCCACACTTGAGCTGGGCAGCACACCAAGCTCATACCCAGCCCTCTTTGGAATCCACAGAACAGGCTTTCATCCACCTAAATCCCTTGCAGGACCTGTTGGGAGTGCTAAAGTGTGCTCCTCCAACAGCAGGCTACCTGCACCTCCCTTCAGGCCAAACCACATCACACTGGTGCCACTGCTGCTTCACTGAGTTACTCACCAGCTCCTGCACACCTGCAGAAGCTCCATTTCTCAACCAGAGCACTTCAGATGAACACCTCCCCTGTTCCAGGATGACGCTGTAAATCCCTGGCTACTCATTCTTCTCAGAGGTGCTCTCCACCCCTCTTGACAAAGCCGAGCTACTTCACAGAATGAGTTCAAGTTTCCCTGAGCGAATGGGCAGAGGAAATACCATGATTTTATCTTTTATGATAAACTTTTATCTTTCCTGACCACAATGCTCAGTCAGGGACTTCTGCTACTGCCCTATGAACTGCTTTTGGTAAACAATAAAATGTGGAAGATAGGATCCTTCTAAAGAGAGATGATCTCACAACTTACATATCCTTCTTCTTTAGCACAAGCAGGTTACCTGAGCTTTCCTTGGCAACATCACAAACCTCCAAAGGAAAGGATGGACTCGGGGGTGGTGGTCGATGAGAACATGAACATGAGCTGGCTGCAGTGTGCGCTTGCAGC